>BDDC01000778.1:20938-33324 GCA_001662425.1 Chlamydomonas sphaeroides | reverse complement strand
GAGGGCACGGTTGTCGGTGTGCCCGAGACCCCTCAAAATACCCCGGCGACAACCGCATAATGACCGACGGTGTTTGTCTGGTCAGGGTGGCCTCTTTGGGGGGCGAGCCATGCACCCATGCGCAGCTGGGGAGGTTTTGTATAGGTGGAAGTTGACATGTACGAAATGTGGGGGCTTGCTAGCAAGTAGCGTGGGAAAGAGTTGCATCCGGGTTGGGCTCTGCGGTTCCACATGGGCGCTGCGACTCGCGCAACTTACCAGCGGCAATGCAAAGTCTGATGGAGTGGCTGCAGGAGCAAAGGCGAGGGCGGGAGCGTCCTCATAAACGACTGGCAAACCGGACATTGTCGGGAAGTGTTTCGGGGCCCAGGGTCAGCGCGTCACGGGTGGATGGTAGCGGTAAACTTGCCTGCTCCGTGAAGGCTTCGGTGTTGAGCAGCTGTGGCAATCGTTGCCAGAGCGAACATAAACAGGACCTCGACGGCGCAGGCGCAAACTGGGCGCAGAGCCGGTTGCCTGGTGCGCTTCATCGGGTTATAGAACTGACGCATATGCTGAAGTTTTGTGATGAGCGACGACCAGCGGCACTAGATGTTGGTGGGCTGCGACAAACCGAGGTTCTTGCAAAGATGCAATGACATCGACTAAGAGAAATTCAGCTATAAATAAATGGATGCAGGGAGAATACTGGCGTTGTCAACTCCCGAGGTTTTTGTACGCGCTGATTTTTTGAGCTCACTGATGAGACACTTGATGCTGCTGCCGGCATATGTGTGCTTTGCGCTATGTTGCTGGAGAGATTTTTGAGCCAATCGAGGCCCATGACAAAAACAGAAAAAACACTCGTCGCAAAACTGCAATCCGCGAAAGCACTTCAGAGGTGCCCATCAATTGCAGTGTGTTGTGACCTAACCATGTATCTCATCGGCGGGCCGTAAACCTGTCCCAGCTGCGCATGGGGGCGGGTGCATGGCTCGCCCCACAAAGAGGCCACCCATACCAGACGCAAACAGTCGGTCGTTATGCAGTTGTCGCCGTGACTACTAAAGGAGTCTCGGGCACACCGACCTCCGTGCCCTCACCCCATGGGCCGGACTTCGCCGCCCGATCTATCTGCCTCAACGGCAGGAATGCACATCGCAATGCACGTCGCCGCTGATGCCGCTTTCGCTGTGTCGCGGCCGCTTGCGGCGGACGCTACCACCCCCTCCGCCTCCGCCGCCGTGCCCATCGCCGCCCGGCCCATCGCCGCCGCCAGGGGGGAAGCAGGCCGGGCGCTCAACCCCGAGCAGCTGGAGGCATAGCAGCAGCAGCATGTTAAGAGCAGCGGGGATGGGCAGGAGCGTGCTGTTACGCTGCCTGTGTTATTACCGCGCAGTCCCGCTGCTGGTGATAGTTACCCATTCACCCGGCCGCCCAGACACCCACCCATAGCCCCGCGACACTCACTCCATGTCGTGCCGTAGCCTTGGCAGACTTTCACGCCATGCGCACGCCGCGCCCCAGGTAATATTTCCGCACGCAGCCGGCCGCATGGGCCGATTCCGGGTGCATGAGCACTTACCGTAGCCGGGAGCCCCCTTGTCAACTCCTCCTTCATCTACCGAGGCCCTCGCGGCCGGCGGCGCAGACCCTCTGCCGGCCGCGCGAGCTGACTTTGTGTTGCGGTGGTGCACCGTGCACTGACACGAGAAAGGCTTGAATATTAAGCTTACAAGTGAACTTTGAGATTGTGAAACTATGAAGGCAGATGGATGTACAAGAGCCTGGCGCGCGGGCTGTACACCTTGGCCTGCCCGTGCCCGACACCCTTGCCACCCACCACCTGCCGCGCTCCACTCTAGAGTACTCTGCCCTAGGGCCGCGCGCGCAGATCCAATCCTTGGGTGACGCAGCTCTTTTCTTGCAACGCTCTACCTACACCGCTCATGTTATCACCACCACGTTGCATCTGGCAGAGATAGGTGAGGCGGGGCCAGCAGGACGCTCGCTCAGCGCTCGCTCCTGGCAGGCACACCCTCCTGCCGTCCACCTACCTGCCCGCATGCTGCGGCCATGGCCCGTGCACGCTGAGCCACCGGCTGGTGTCATGGCTCGTGTCTCACCCGCTTCCAAGTCACCCGCAACTTCCCTCATTGCTTCAATGCGGCACGGGACCAAGCGACAGAGGCGCTGTACATGCCCTTTCGAAACGGCAGGCGAGCTCCGCCGGATGGCCCCCTCAAAGCCTCTCCTAGACATCGCCATCAACAGCTTCCCTATGAGGTGGCCGGGAGCCCGCTCACAGTGTTGCAAATTGCCAGGATCCGCAAACCGCGCGCTTGCCAGCGCCAGAACGCGAACCACAATGGTAGCAGGGCAGCAATGCCGAACTCCAGCCGCTATACGCCGGCCAGCCATGACCCGACCTGGCAGCCCCTGAAATGAATTCCTACCCCGCCTCGCGCCTCGCGCCAGGGCCGGCGCTCGGTGGCCTCCAAGCGCCCCGCCGCGAGTTGGATTGAGGGCTGCATGCGCTTGGCAGCGCGCCTCACAGCCGGGCAGTCGCAACAAGCCAGCGCCGCCACCTGCTCCCGCCCGACCCAACAAGTCACAGCCAACCGACCCGGACGGACAACCCCACGGCAACAGCCAGCAAGATGCCCCGACACACACCAGGGGGCCAGGCGCAACGCAGGCAGCGCCTCCTGCCTCCCGCCAGTCGGCAAGCGTGTACCTAGTGCCGAAGCCCCTTCAGCGCGACCGGGCCGGGCACATCCGGGGTCGTCAGACCAGCCACGTGCACACAGTACTGCCGGCCCAAGCAACTCGTGCTTCACAGCCCACGGCGGGTTGCCAAAATGCTTAGACGGCTGTTATAACTTTGCCATGAAGTCATATGCTTTCTCTCAAAACCTATCATAGTCGCCTAAGCGATTTGGCAACCCTAGTGCCACAGTGCCACTCTGCGCGCGTCGGGGGCCCCGACGTGCGCACATGCACACAAACACACAGATCCCAGCGCAACGAGCCTCCCATTCCTCAGTGTGCCTGGATCACACGTATAGAGCCCACCCAGTGCGACTCAGTACTCGCGGGTCATGTCGGAAAGCCGCTCCTGCCGGCCCCACTCCCACTCCGCCGATGGCGGCTCCGAGGCCTCAGGGCCAGGGCTCGGGATCGCCGCGGCTGCCATCGCCGCCACCGATTGCGGCTGCGCCTGTGGTGGCTGCGGCTGCGCCGGCGGCGGAGGCGCCGGCCGCTGCGGCTGGGCTGGGGGCGGCGGCGGGGGCCGCTGCGGCTGGGCTGGGGGCGGCGGCGGGGGCCGCTGCGGCGCCGCGAAAGTCGGCGTCGCCGCTGCCGACCCGGTGGCCACCGGGAACATCAACGTGCCGGTTGGCTTGGACATGGCCTGCACTGCGAGCGTGGGCGAGTCCGCCGCCTGGCGTCCCATCCGTGACATCGGCCGCTTCGGGGCCGACGTCGGTGGGCCGCCGCCCGAGGCCTCTTCAGAGCCGCCGGCGCTGCTCGGGCCGCCGCCGCTGCCCGCCGGCGTCGCCGGCGGCGACTCGCCCATCATCACACCGACTGCGGGCGTGCCAGCCAGCGACAAGCCGGCCGTGGGCTCGGCGGCGAGCAGCGGCGAGTCAGACTGCAGCGCGCCAATGAGCTGCGCCGCCGCCGCGCCGGCAGCGGCTGCGCGACGACCCATGCGCGGCCGCAGCGCGTTGGGCAGGCACCCAAAGATGCGGTTGGCGGCGCCGCCGCGGCCGCCTCGCCCGTCCTCGTCGGGCAGCTGGTCGATGCCGGCGTTGCTCTGGCCCGTGCCCAGCACAAGTGCAACCTGCGGCGTCAGCGGCGACGTCGGCACCGGCAGGCCGCCCGGGCTGAGCGGCGTCTGCAGCCGGCGGATGGTGCCGCCGGGGGTGCGCTGGCCCGACGTGAGGGACACGCCGGTCGAAGAGGGGTGCGAGGGGTCCAGCTCCATGTGGAGCTCCGCCGGCCGCGACGGCGCCGCCGGGTGCCGAGCCAGCCAGTGCTGCGGGGCTGACGGCGCAACGCCCTCGCCCGGCGGCGCGCCGCCGCCCGAGGCTGGCGGCGGGCCGGGGTAGCGGCTGCGCGCGCCGGGCCGGTCCTCGCCCACTTGGCGGGCCACCCAGTCGGGCAGGGACAGGATCGGCGGCTCGTCGAACTCAATGTTGGAGCTGGCGGAGGGGATGGTGCCCATCTCCACGTACGGCTGCGCCCCCGCAATCTCCTCCGGCACCGACGGCACGGGGCCCTGCAGCGGGGACGAGGGCACGTAGGGGCTGGTCAGCGACGTCACGCGTGGGTGCCTGGGTAACGCACTGCCCCGCCCGGCGCTGGCGTGGCCTACGCGACAGCCCCGCAGCCGCCCAAGGCCGCTGCACCGGCGCGCTTGCTCGCCTGACGCTGCAGCGCAGCCCTGCGCGTGGGGCCCCAATCCCCCGGCACTCACCCCCGACGGCGCGCGGCCGACCAGCCCCGCCATGACCTCGGAGAACTTGGACGGCACGCGCAGGTTGCGGATGGCGCCCGAGCCGCCAGGCACGCTCGTGGATGGAGCTGCGCTCGAGGCAGCGGAGGACGCAGCCGCGAAGCGCGAGGGCGCGGCCGGGAGGGTGCCGGACTGGCGCGCCGGCATCGCGTGGACGCTGCCGGCGCGCGACGCGACCTGCGACCCCGCCGCCGACTCCTGGCCCGAGCCGACGCCCGAGGCGGCGCCCGAGCCCTGAAGGGAGCGCCGCGGCGAGGGAGCCGTTTCCGTGCCCTGGCTGGAGCCGGCAGCCGACTCAATCGTCTCAAGCGGCGGCGGCCGCCAGCGCCCGCCTAGGAAGCCGCGCTTCTGCGACGCGACCACGGACGGCATCAGGCCCGCGGGGCCGCCCTGCGACAGCGCGTGCAGCCGCTCCTGCAGCGGGTTCTCCGGCGAGGGCCGGTAATCGCCCGCGTGCGCGCGCTTGCGGCCGCCGGGCAGGTCCGGCTCCGCGCCCCACTCGTCATCGGGCTCCTCCATGGGCGCAATCTCCGTGAACATGTACGACGCGGACGGGTCGGCGCCGACCGTCGAGTACGACGTCGCGCCGCCGGGCGCGCGCGACACCTCCCACTGCCGGCCTTGCACGATGATGGACCGGCTGGGCGCGCTCGTATCGAACACGCCGCCGCCCCCGCTGCCGCGCGGCGTGGTGCCCGGGTCCCGGCCGGGAGAGAGCAGCGTCTGCGACTGGCCGCCGCTGGGCTGGCGGAAGAAGTGCACGCCCGAGACGGGCGGCACTACCGGCGCGCTGGCGCCGCGGTCGTCGCCGCCGCGCCGGAAGAACAGGCTCATGGCGGTTGGCCAGAACATGGAGCCCTCGCGCGTCGAGGGTGTCGACGTGACCGGCGAGCGGCCGCGGCCGTCGATGCTCGCGCGGCCGGTGCTGGCGCCCAGCGTGCGCTGGTTGGTCACGATGGTCGAGTGCTGCCGCATCCGCCGCATGTGCGCGTCGGATGCGGCGCTCGCGCCGCCAAAGCCAAACGTCTGGTTGCGGCTGTAGCGGTCGACCCCGTAGCCGCCGGCACTGTCCGGGCCCTGGTACAGCGTGCTACGCATGCGCGCGTGGCGGCCGTCCAGCGCGCCGCCCTCGTCCTCCTCGTCGTCGCTGTGCCCCTCGTGGCCGTGGCCGTGGCCGTCACCCCCCAGGTACGGCCCGAACACCGAGCCGCCCATGCCCACGATGGACGCGCGGCGCTTGGCGCGCGCGATGCTGCGCCGCCGCTTCTTGCGCTTGTTGGCGGCGATGAGGATGCCGCCGGCAACGATGACGGTGAGCAGCAGCGCGCCGCCCGCGCCGCCCACAATGCCGGGCACGATCTTCCTCCACACCTCGTCGCTGTTATCCTGCACCGTGACCGACACGGCGCGCAGCGTGCCGTCCGGGTTGCGGAGCGGGTCGTTGGGGTCGACGTAGCCGGCGCAGGTCGACGGCCTGCGCGGCGTGCAGCGCAGGACGGGGGAGCGGGAGGGAGGAGCGCTGGCGTGGGTCGGCAGCACATGTGGGGAGGTAGGGTGCTGCGCTGGGGGCCGGCCTGGTCGGAGCGCCTCTTACAAGCCCTGCCAGGGCGGCTGCTCCAGGCAGCTCCGCACCGCGCTCCGCGTCCTGCTTAGTCAGGCCGCTGCGCGCGCAAGCTTGCGCTCCCCCGAACCCCTGCCGCCTCACTTGCAGGAGGCCGTGACCGTAATGAAAGAGCACCTACGGCAGCAAGGCCCATGGCAGTCAGCATTGGCTCGCTGTACCCCTGCCGCCCTCAGCGCCGCTGTAGGTGGCCCCAGCACCCGGACCACACCGTACCCACCACCCCGGCCAACACTCCTCGCCCCAGAGCCAGCTGGCTGTCCAGGCCTGGCAGCCGCGGCCGCTTACCCCGCGCGGATGGTGTTCGCTTCCGACCCCGCGTACAGCGACCGCGAGGCGGACGCGCACTTCTGCGGGCGGCATGGCGGCGACAGCGAGGCGCGGAGGCGTCAAGCAAGGCGAGGGCAGCCGGGGCAGGGACCGCGCCCGCACCAGCCGTCCTAGAGGTGGGCCCCGCCGCAAGGGCGGCCTAGGCCGCCGCCAGGCCCGCAACGCGGAGCTTTTATGACGCTCCCGACCCCCCCCCACCCACACACACACATCGCGACGCCGCAGGCAAGTCCATCACAGCCCATCGCGGCCCCAGCGCAACGGCAGCTCACCGCTGGCGCCATGTCCACTCGCACGACCAGGAAGAAGACCTTGTAGCTCTCGGGGTACGGGTCAAACGACGAGCAGTTGAACAGGTCGGGCGGCACATCGAACAGCAGCTTGGTGCGGCGCCGCGCGCAGTCGGCCTGCGGCGTGACCCGTTGGAGGGCAGATGGGCCAGAGGAGGGCAGGTCGGCCGAGGGAGAGGAGGTGGGCCGCGGGGGAGCAGGAGGGGCGGAAGACGGTTTGCGACGGACCAGGGGCCTGATGCCCCGGGGCGGCGGTGGCGTCTGCTGCCGCGCAGAGCTGTCATCGAGCCAGGCGCACCGTGGCATTCTGTCGTGCGATGCGGGGCGGGTTGGCCGGACAGTCCGTCGGCATGAAGGTGGTCATGCCCGCCCCCACATTGCCGGTCACGTCGTCCGGTTCCTGCGGGGTGAGACCAGGGGTTGCCAATGCGCTGAGTGGGTCTGGCCGCCAAGCCGCCCTGCCGCCAGGCGGACAACGGCCGGCGCGAGTTGGCGGCAGAGGCCCGGGCTGCCAGCGGCGCAGCCGGTCCTCCTACATTTCCCGACCCGAGCTGCTAGCTCCTGCGATCGCCATAACATGCGCAGCTGTGCACCCGACGCTCTGCCTGGTACCGGGACCGCGCCACCTTGGCGCAGCTGCACATTGCACCGCCCGTGGCTCGACGGGGACACAGGGCACAACAGCTGCCAAAGGGCGCCAGCGCGTGGGGCGGGCGAGGGCTGAGGTCTCGTGGGCAGGTCCGGGAAGGTCCGCAACTCCTCGCCAGCCATCCCGTCCCCTTACGTCTCCCACCGGGCATGCCACGTCACCCACCAGCGCAAAGTACATGCCGCTCTCCTCGCTGAGCGTCACCGAAATTTCCATGGTCGTCAGCCCTGTGGCCGTGGCGTGCCCGGCTTCGTCCACAGTCTTACTGCCGCCGCTGCGAATGAGTGCATAGCCCACGACAGTCCCATCGTTGTCGATGAGCGGCGAATAGTCCTCTGGAGATGGGCAGGGCGGCAGGGGCGCACAGGGGACGTGGGTCGGGGCGCACGAGAGCAGCCAGGGAGCGCACCGCCTGGCTTGGCTTTCCGCTTGTGTCCGGCAGCCAACGCTTGCGTGCGATTACTGGCGTACCCGAATTGAAAGAGGCGCAGGGGCTGTCATCCACCAGGAGGGGTAGAGCCAGGTCCGTTCCGCCGGCTGGGGCGAGGCAGGGCGGGAAAAGAGACAGACCGAGAGTGGCAGAAAACCGGGCCGATCATCTTAGCAATACAACTAGCGACCATCCCTTTGCATGCGTTATCGACGAGGGGCTCGGTTTGCTGTTTTCCGGACACATGTGTGGCAACATTGACGGCATAGCCCGCGCCGAGGTGCTCTCGGAGTAACGGTCCGACAGTTGCAAACGTATCAGCACATGGCCAAGGCACAGTTGCAGCAAGGTGACAGCAATGTGCAATTCCGAGCGCCGAGACAAACGCACTCGGTGGTATCCCCACTCATATCACGATTTTAACTTGCTACAGACGACATGCTAGGGACACTTCACTCTGGGGCCAACAGATGCACATGTGCGTTGCAATCGGCAACCTGACGGACCTCGAGCGCACAGTATCGAAGACCGATATCATTTGCCGTAAGCCGAAGTTCGGCAAACAGCAACCCACCCGTGAATAGCAACTCGCGGCCGGCCAATGTCGTGGTCGCGGTCAGCAACCAGAGGATGAAGGCCACCCACGGGCACTGCTGTCTCCACGTCCTCATGTTGTCAAGGCCAATCTCCCATCAGGCGCCGTGTTCGCGCAACACACTTTTGGTGAATGCGAGCGCACGAGTCAAAAGAGATGGCGATGTTCCGAATGTGCGCGAGGATGTTATGCCGCAGTGCGTGCTGCTGTGACGTCTCGGCGGCATCCGGCACTCGGCCGCTGTACGGCAGTGAGCCATTGAACCCAGCAGCCCGCGCGCTACCGCGGTCACGGGCCCCGACGCCAAGCATGAGACGTTAGCTGCAAGCACCGCGAAAAAGCATCCGGTAGCGTACGAACAGGCACAGTGGCGACGACACCAAGCGTCGCCCGTCGCCCCTGCCCATCTCTCTGCCGTCGCCACCAGGAGATCGCCACGGAGCGAATTCGTGACAGCTCGGCGGTCAATCCTCTGCACGCCTGGCCCGGGCCGCTGCCATAGCTGCTGCCCCGCCTCTGGGCTGGTAGATTCAAACCCCCAGGAGCTAGACAGGATATCGTATGGGCTCTCACCTCCGGCGTTGTGGGTTACAGAGGGACGAGGGAGTCAGCCTCCTGCAGCATACAAAAGCCGCACGACTGTCAAGGGCATCACATGCACTTGCCTCCCAACCACAACAGCAATGTCCGAGCTGTTCGGCCAGGTCGTGTACCCAGGCGACCCTGTGGCAGTCGTACGGTATGCGCACGGACAACCGGGGCCCCCACCTCCCCAGCCTACCCGCTCACTCGACAGCCCATGTACGCTACCACAGCTCAAGAGCAGGCGAAGCTACGCCCTGACCTCGCATAAACGGCTGCGTGCAGCATGACAGCTTCCCCAATCAGCCCGAAAGCCGCCGATTGCGATGGCAACCTGGCTGCTGCATAGATAAACGCATAAACCGCGGCGGCGGCTCGGTGTCGCTCTGGCGCACGCAGCTAACCTCGCGGCAGCCGAGTGCATTGTCAGATGAAGCCAAGTACCGGTACTGACCAGGCCACATGAAGGCGTCAGAGCATGGCGGCATGCCACACACACACGCGCAGCTCCCAAATAGAACCTGCACGTCGAGCCCAGCCGGAACGGCCCAACTGCAGGGCAACAGCTTGGGCACCTGCCAACGCAGCTCACGACGTTGGCCCAAGCTGGGACGCAGCCCTGCGCGAAGATCCGCACGTTTATTTGCATGCACACGCCGACCCACATCCCTACCAAGAATATGCCCCACCGCCGCGCCAGAACTACTCCCACCGCAGCACCGCCAGGCCCGCAGGTACCTCGTGCGCCCAGCCACCAGCCCTCATGCATCCCCGTCGAGGCCCTGTAAAACTCCAACAGCACTATACCGTTCTCCGCACTCCTATCTAAGCTTTGCCGTACCAGGCCCCGCTACCCCCGCACCCTGGGCCTCTATGGCCCCGAGCCCTGAGCTCCCTCACACGCGCTTGTGCCCCTCGGCCGCCGTGCCTGCTCCAGCGCCGTCGCCAGCATGCTTCCCCATCCCCGTGTCCGTTGAACGGCCGCTGCCGCCGCCGCCCACAGCCCGCGCCACGGTCTTTGCCAGGCGCGTGAACACACCGCTGCCGCCGGCCTCACCGGCCTCGCCCGACGCCGGCTCCTGGCCGTCCAAAGTGATGCGGATGCGGGGCTGCCGCTCCGCTGAGCTGCCCGCCAGCTCAACCTCCAGGCCGCGGCCGGGGGACACGTCGCCCGTGGGCGAACGCTGCAGCCGCGAGCGAAGCGCAGCCATGGCGCCGCGCGCGCCGCCTGTGCCGTGGGTGCCGCCGGCGCTGCTGCCGTAGCCGTCGTCCTGTTCGGGGCGGCAACGGGGCGCGAGTCAGCATACCAAGCGAACGCAGCGGCGTGCGGCGCGAGCAAGTGAGGTGGGCGCCGCGTGGCCGCTGTGCCAAGCCAGCGGCAGCAACGGGTGGAGCAAGAGCGAGTATGACTGCGGCGACGCCGCCTCTTGCTTTGCTTTCATCTCAGTGCGCTCCGCCGCCCGCGGCGAGGCTACTGGCACGTACCAGCAGGATGCCGACACGCCCCGGCGTGCCGCCCTGCTCCAGTCCCACGCTGTCCATGAACTCCGTGGCGGCGCCAGACGCCGGGCCCCGCGGCGAGTTGGCCACGGCCTCGGCCAGCAGGTCCGGCAGCGGCTGCTGCACCCGGCCCAGCCGCGACGGCGCCGGCGAGCGGCTGCCGGCCGCGCGCCGCGCGGCGCCGCTGGTCGGCTGGCTGCCGCCCGCATGCGACGGGCTTGACGGGCTCGAGTCCAGCACAATGTCGATCTGCGGCTCGCCGCTCCAGCCCATGCCGCCCGACGGCAGCACGGGGCTGCCAGGATCCGGCTGCGGCACCCACTGCTCCACGCCGACGCTGCCGCGCGACACGGGTAACGCCGGCTCGGCGCCGGGCCGCGGCCGCGGCGGCGCCGCGTCACGCGCGGGGCTGCGGCCCAGCCCCATGCCAGCCATGAGCTCGCCGAAGCGCGTGGGCACGCGCAGCCGGCTGGGGCTGCCGACGGCAGCGACGGCAGCGGCGGCGGCTGCGCTGGGGATGGGCGGCAGCACGCCGACGTCGTCGTCAAAGCCGGGGATGGACTGGTTGCCCGGCGCGCTCGAGCGGGCGCCTGGCGGCGGCGGCGCGGGGCGGCGCGGCGAGAACGCGGGCGCACCCGTGGGTGAGGCGCCGCGGTCCACACCGCTGGCGCGCGGCGAGGTCTGGGACTCGAGCGCCAGCCGTGGCACGCCGAGCGGCCGCCGGGTGCGCTTGCCGCCGCGCGGCGTGGCGATGAGCGGTGAGCCCTCGGCCTCGTCGGAGTGGCCCGGCTCGCCGCGAGACGCAATGGGCGCCGGCGAGACGGGCTGTGGCGAGTTGGGCGCCGTGGAAGATCGGTGGGGCAGTGCCATGCCCAGGAAGCGCTGCATGGGCAGCCCCATGCGACCACCTGTGGCGGCGGCCGGCGTCACCTCGCTGGCTGGCACCGGCGCCGCATCGTCCGATTGGAACCCGCCCGGCTCGCCCTCGACGCCGCCAAAGTGGATGGCCGGCGACGGCAGGGCGGCGCTGCTGGGCGGGCGGCGGCGGCTGCGGCGGCCGCGCACCGATGTCATCGGCGCAACCATTGCCGGCGCCGACTCCTGCCCGGCTCGCAGCCGCGCCATGTCGCCGCCGTAGCTCGCGGAGCCCCACATGACGGCGCTGGCGGCGCCCTGGCCGCCCAGGCGCATGTTGGTGACCGCCATGGTGCTGTCGAAGCGGCCGTGCGGCGCGTGATCGTACTCATCGTTGCCCGACTCGAAGCCGTCGCCGTCGTCGAGCGCCTCGCGCAGGTGGTCTCCGTGGCGCTTGCGCGCCGCGAGCCGCGCGGCCGCGATCTCGGCGTCCTTGCGCCGGCCGTACACCATGTAGATGGCGAACGCAAGCGCGATGATCACCGCTCCGGCGCAGGAGCTGGTGGGAGCAACGGTGGGGTGGGTGGGCGGTGTTGGGGTGCGCCACGGGGTCGCCGGGCAGGGTTGACATATATGGGGGCCGTGACCGTGGCGTGCACGGCAATGAAGGCGCGCAGCAGGGCCTACCCGATGACAATGCCCACGATCTTTGCCGCTTTCGCGTCTTCGTCCTTGTTGGCGTTGGTGGCTGCTGCGCGCAGCAGCGTGGCGTTGAGCGCGGCCAGCTCGGCAGAGCCGGGGCAGCTGGTCGGCTTGCACTCGCCTGTGGCGGCAGGCAGACGCGGCAGGGCAGGAGCGGCGCGGCTGTCAGGCGTCGCGGCAGGTTGCCGCGGCTGAGGGAGGGCATGGGCCGGCATGGCCCAGGAGAGGACTGCAGCTGCGCTGGGACCGGAGCTCACCTAGCACAGTCGCGAAGCTGCAGGCCTGGTTGAGGGCATCCACATCGGGTCCGACGAACAGGCTCTTGGGGTTGGCG
>BDDC01000778.1:0-20578 GCA_001662425.1 Chlamydomonas sphaeroides | reverse complement strand
GGGGGGGGGGGGGGGGGGGGGGGGGGGGGGGGGGGGACGGCTCCCAATGGAGGCGATCCGGACCGGGGTGCCGGCAAGGGTAGCAGCGCGCAGGTCTCTCGAGCAGGCCCTATCCCACAGCCGATCCCAATCCAGGCCAATGCCAAGCTGAAGTATGCCCCCTGACGCACCGACGGCGCCACGTAGATTTCGATTTGCAGGAAGAAGGCCCTACAGCAGGCGACGGATAGCGGGAGGCACAGCAAGCCTCGCCGCAGTTTCCGCGGCGGCATGCAGCACCAGCGGGCGTAGCGCGCAGGGCTGGGAGTGCAGCTGGCACCCGCGGGCGCCAGGGGCCCCAGGTGTCGGACGTCAGCTGCCGCACACCGCGCAGCCCCGCACCTGTCAAAGGCCTCGGACAGGTATGAGCAGTTGAATAGGTTAGGCGGCACGGCCACGTTGAACGACGTGCTCCGGCTGTTGCAGTCCGCCGTCGCGGATTGCTGCGGTCGCAAGCAGCCAGTGCGGACGCGTCAGTCGTTAGCACGCGACAAAGTCTCCCCCGGGTACCCAAGCGCCATGACGCGCCATGCCCCCGGCAGTCCCCAGCCGGCAGCACAGGGCGGCCGCCTCGCCGATGCCATCGCGCCCGCTGCCCCGCACGGCTGCCCTGCAGCGGCCGGGCCTGCCCTGCCGCTGCGCCCGGCGCCACACGCCTCGCGCGGCGGCGTACCTCAGACAGCTTGCGGTTAGTGGTTGGGCAGTCGTCCGGCTGGAAGCGGCTCGTGTAGGCGACGACGTTGCCGGGCGTTGCTCGCTGCGGGCGGTTGCACGGCAGGGAGCCCGTGCATATGAGCACTCGTGTGGTAAGGCCCGCCGCGGGTCGCGCCGCGGCCTGGAGAGGTCCGCAGCGTATGCCGTGGTGCTGTTGTCCCGACCCCCATGGTGAGCGGCAAGCAGCCGCGGGTTGCGCTCGCGCTGCACACCTGTGGCGTTTTTGCGAAGAACAGACCGCTGCTTTCGGTCAGCGACACAGTGACCTCCAGGAGCTCCTCCTGCGCGGTTGATGGCGGTATGGCAGGGGGTGCGGTGGTGGTGAGAAAGGGCCGCGCACCAGGCGGCAGCAGGCAGGGCGGGCGGGCCGGCAACGGCAATGTTGGGTAGGCAGGGGCTGGCATCATAATTCCGCTATACCGGCGCCCGGGCCCCGGAAGGACTATTGCTCGGATCCGGGGCATTTATGCCACGGGCGTAGGTCCGATGCTGTTGGTCTCTGTAGATCACACGTTTCACTGTACCGCAAGGCCCCGGCGCCGCTATGGCGGAATGGCAACTGTGGCGTGTTCTAGGAGCCGCAAGTCAGCGGTACCAGGTGGAGTATGCACGCCAACGGCTTCAGCTCTGTGCGGTAGGGCTGTGCTCACCTGCCCTGGAGTCGTCGCGCCGGCGCTCCTGAGTGTTACGAAGCCCAGGATGCTGCCCGCTGACCCACGGATGGGATTGTACTCGAGGCTGTTGAAGGTCACGCACGTCGATTCGTCCACCACAATTGACCCTTGTGCTGTAGTTTCAGGTGGGGCCGGGGAGGGCCGTTTGGCGAGGAGGTTACGCGCAGTTTCAGGGGGAAAAGAGTGTGTGCGCTAAGTCCGCAAACTCTGGAGAAGTGCGGTTCGACTGTAACTGCCACACGCACCGTCCTGAAAAAGGCGTCTTCCACTGTTGTATCTGTGCAAGCGTATGTTGGCAGCGCCGGATGCCAGGAGCGGCATGTAGAAGACCATGTAAAGAGCCAGCGCCGGCGCCACGGCTCGTGCGCGACGGAACATGTCCAAGCCGCCTGAGTTGCACGTGCCTGTCGAGGCCTCTAGCGCGTTGCGCGGGCCCCTCTCCAAATCCACAAATGTGAAGTCGCACACTGGCAGAGCGGGGCGACTCTGCCGCCTGCTTGAAACGCTCCTCAGGCGTTCGATCAGTGCAAGTCGGCTGGGTAGCGTTGTTGTCTCACTCCCAACAAGTGCTGCTTACGGCATGTCGAGCGCTTCGCCACACAACGTCAAGGCCGGCCATTAGCATGCACGAAGCAAGGATTGCAGTGTATGCTGACAGTCCCGCGTGTGATTGAGGTAGCAGTCGGACGGAGCGTTCATCCAAGCCCCATGTGGGTCCTCCGTCGCGACCCCATTCCTGCCTTGTTACAATGCCGTGTGGTGTCGGGATTGACGAGTAATATTCAGTTACTCTCATCAACAGAGGGAAGGAAGATTTAATACGCATGGGGGCCAGTGGAGAATTGCGTCGGGCAGGGGGTGGGGGAGGGGTAAACATGCCGACGACACACACACGACTGCCACAGCGTACAGCAGCACCAGCATATGCACATAGCGCCACTGTAGAAGGCAGGCACACGCAAGACGCGCTTGCCGTCCGAGGGACAACGCCCCCAAACAGCTAGCGTTAGCGGCACTCCAGGCATTTTCACCTACCGTAGCTGAGAATGAATGCTTGCTAAGGACGTAGCGTTGTGAGGCGCAGAAGGTGAGGACCTTGGACTACGCCTTTATTCGAGGCAAGCGCAGCGCAAAGTGCTGGGTGCAGCAAGACAGCTTCTGCGCAGTCGGAAACTGACACAACCCCCGACCGGAAACTGCGCGGGGTGAGGGTTGACCAGCATCGCGTCGGCACACGTCGAGGGGGCTGCGCAACAACAACAACAACAATAATCGCGCTATACCTGTGCAAACGCATCGCTTTGCAGATGTCAGATTTTGCCGCAATAGAGGACGAGGAGGTGGAGGAGTCGGCGCTCGGAGGGCGTTCTTCACCCTTCGTGCTGCTGGGAGGACGGCAGGCGCGTGCTGCTAGGCAGGCGCGTGCTGCCAGGAGGCGCGTGCTGATAGGAGGACGCCCGGTTCGTGGCGGGCGTGTCAGGCCCAGTGGGCCCGCCCCTCCGGTCGCCAACACTTGTCGTCCTTGCCTCGCCTCCAACCCAGCAGGGGGATGCGACCCGCAGCCCTCTGGGGGGACCATCCACCTCCGATGCCTCCGGTGGCGCAGACTCCCCCCCAGCTGAGAGCCACATCTCGGCATCCGCCGACGGCGACGGCGGCTCGCAGCTGGCTGACAAAATTTTGCACAGCGTGCCGCTCTCACCAACGGAATGGCAGGGGGCGGCCAGCGCCAGCCAATCAAGCAGCATGTTGCCAGGTGCGCAAACGTCGCACCGCTGAGCCTGGCGCTGGGGAACCTGGCTGTGCGGCCGTACGGCCGTACTCCCTCAGCCCCTGAAACCACCCCTCGGTCTACGCGATGTCTGCACACCCACCTGCCATCTTCCTTCCCGTGCCGTCCGTGATAGGTGCCGCGGCTCCCCTCGGTGACGCGCGGCTGGCTCCTGTCAGATGGGCTCGCGGCGGCGCCGCCAGCGGCCACGCCGCCAGCACCCACAGCCTCGGCGCTGACGACATGGAGGGAAGTGAGGATGGTGACGGCGACGGCGGGCTGCTGGCCGCGCTGGCGGGGCTTGACGAGTCCGTTTTGGAAGCCATCCCGCCGGCGCTGCTGGCGCGCCTGCAGCAGCTGGAGGAGGAGCGGGACGAGCTGGCGGGCCGGCTGCTCGAGTCAGGTGGGCGTTGGTTGTCCTCGCTCTTGTCTACCGGCGTGGCGAGCCGACATTTCGGCGTCGTTTGCGGGTTCCTACCGCCTCGCGCGCCGTTGATGCCACGATTTCCGAGGCCACCGACTCGGTCCCGTCCATGGATTGCTCGGCGCCCTACTGACAGCATCCCTGTGCTTGCTCCGCAGATGCCGAGCTCTCCACACTGCGCGTATCGTACAAGCAGCTGTCGCAGACGCACGCCAGCAGCCAGACCTGGCTCAACCAACTGCTGACCCAGGTACAGCAGACGTTTATACGTACCCACAAGCACGGCACACGCCTGTGGTCGTGCTTGCGGTTCCTGCCGTATGAGTACCACACATGCAGCTTTGCCTTGCTTGGGTCGCAACTACTGCCCACGTGTCCGCCTCTGTCCGCGGCCGCTTCCCTGGCGCAGCAAATGGACGTGCTGGAGAGGCGGCAGAGGCGGCAGCGTGCGGCCGCGGCCGCCGCCGCCGGCGGCGGCCCTGCGGGCTCGAATGCATCGCCCTCGGTGCGACAGCTGCTGGCGCAGCCTCGCAGGTGCGGCTGCCCAGCCAGAACGGGACGAAGCGTTGCTGCCCCCCGATGAACACAGCTGCGATTGCGCGCGGTGCCTCGACGTCGCTCCTCGTTATATCGCCTGATATCCACGTGGGCCCTGCAATTGCCGCTGCCCTGGCTGCCTGCTGCGCCCTTGCAGCGGCCTGACGGACGACGCCACCGGCGAGGTGGAGTACACCGAAGAACTGGACCTTCTGGATGAGGCGGCGGCCGGCATCGCAAGCGGCGCTAGCATGCGCAGTGTCGTGCGCAGCGGCGCCCGGGGCTTCGTTACAGACGCAACGCCGGTGGTGCCGTTGACGGCGGTGCCGGAGACCCCCGTCGCGCCGCCCTCGGCCGTGCCGCCGCCGCCGGTCCAGCCGGCGGAGGCGGAGCCGGCGGCTGCGCCAGCACTGGAACCGCAGCAAGCGGCGACGGACGTGGCTGGTGTGGAGTCGGAGGCAGAGGGCGCGCAGAAGCCGCAGCCGGAGCAGGAGGAGGACCGCGGCGTGGCGGCGGAGGGCGGGAAGAGCAGCACGGCGCCGCCACAGAGGGTGGTGCGCACGGAGGCCCGTGCCAGAGAGGGGGCAGTACCGCTGCCGCAGCCCGAGGAAGATGTGGACGAGGTCGTGCCCGTGGCTGCGGCGCGCGGCTTGGCAGCGGCGCCGGAGCCCGAGCCGCAGGCTGGCGCGGTGCCGGTTGGGGAGCAGGTTGCGGAGGCGGCCGGGCCGAAGGGGTCGGAGGTCGCCACGGCACCCGAGCCAGTGGCGCAGCCTGCAAAGGCCAAGGCCCACGGGTCGTCAGCACCCAAGACTGGCAAGGACGCCGGTGGCAAGGCCTGCAAGGCCGCCGCCAAGGCAGATGAGAGCGCCGCCAAGCCGGCCGCTGGAGCTGCTGGCAGCAAGGCGGCGGCGAAGCGCCCTGCCGTGGCAAGCGGCACCAAGGCCGTCGCTGGTGGTGGCACTGGCTCGCCGCTTCCGGCGCTGCTGCTGATTGGTCTCCTGGTGGCGGTGGCTGCGGTTGGCGGCGGTTTGTTTATGGCACGCAGCGGCCAGCGACCTGCGGCGACGCCGGCGACGGAGGGCCCCGCCGCAGCCACAGCGCCACAACCGGTGGTGGTCCCGGAGAGCGCTGCGCAGCCTCCCGCTGCGGCTGAGTTTCAAGAGGCCGCCGTAGTCGAGCGTGGCGAGACGGCGGCAGTGCTAGCGGAGCCTACGACGGCTCCAGCACAGGAAGACCAGTTGGATGCAGCAGCTAATGCCGCGGCTTCTGGGGATCTGCCGAAGCTGCCCGTCGACGCCGTGGAACCCGTCCTAGCCGTTGTCGACGTTGAGCCGGCCACGCAGCCGGCGTCCGCGGTAGTGCCGGAGCTGGCCGGGCCGGTCGCGGGGGCGGCCGAGCCGCCACCGGCGGAGCCGGCGGCCCCGCCACCGCCGACCCCGGCTTCGCCCTCCGCGGTGTCCACCGACATCGGTCTCGGCACAGCCGGGGACGACTCAGGCGACGAGGATGATGAGGATGAGGACATGGACAGCGCCACAAGCTTCGACCTGGGCTCGTGGGTCAGGGTCACTGACCCCGCCGCCGCCGCCGCTGGCGCCGTCGCCGTCGCCTCTGACGGCACACCCGTCGGCATGTCGCCAGGCCAGTACTGGTGCTATGCCGCCACGCTGTCGGCGCCGCCGGCCGCTGCAGCCGCGCCGCCGGCCGCAAACGTCACGCCGGAGTCTGGCGCCGTCGATGGCGCCGAGGCGCCGCAGGGCAAGGGCCGGCGACCGGCGGTGGTGCCGTCAGCCGCCTGGGGCCTGCTTGTGAGTGGCCCGCCGAAGGCCCCCTTGACGCAGCCCGCTTGCGCGGCGCTGCGGAACCTGTCGGAGTCGCTGGCGGCCGTGGAGCAGGGCCCCGAGCCCTACGGTGGCGGCAAGGGCGGCGACAAGGGCAGCGCCAAGCGTGCCAAGGCCTGCGACGCCGACGGCGGCGGCGCAGATGGCGGCGCGTGCCATGCGGCAGCGGCGCAGCAGCCCCGCGGCATCGCCGTGCGGCGTGCGATGGACGGTCTAGAGCGGCGCTGGAAGCACTTAGCCAAGCGCGTCCGCGAGCTGTCGGCCCGTCGAGGCGGTGAGGAGCGCCGGTCCAAACACTCCCGGAAGGACGACGACAATGACGATGACGAGGATGACCACGCCAAGGAGGTGGCCACGCAGGTGCGGCCAGCGCGCACATGTTGGGGATCTCCATGCCGTTACGGCACTGCTTCCCATCCTTCTACGGCACATTCTCGTGCAAGCCCTCCCGCCCGGCCGCGCCCAGCCCTGCCTGACCCCTGCCTGCCGCTGCCTCCTGCCTTCCCGCCCGCCGCCTGCCTTCCCGCCCGCCGCCTGCGGTCCCCCCCCCGCAGGTGGTCTCCTCCTGGGCGGCCTCCCAGTGGCTGCCCGTGCTGCAGCCGCTGATCCGCTCCGTAGCCGACGATGACGAGCTGCCCGAGAGCCTCATCGCGGCGCACAAGGCAGGCGCTGGGGCTCGGGCGCTGCAGGGGGTTAGGGCAGCGGCAGGGGCCAGAACAGCGGCAGGGGCCAGGGCAGCCGAAAGGTAGGCCCGAGAGCTGGGGGCCTGCGCCCCCCAGGGCTGTACAGCTTCGTGCGTAACCAACGCAGTGGCGCCGGCCCGCCGCCTAATAGAGGTTCAGCCAGGGCCTGGTGACCCCTGTGGGTCGGCTGCTGCTGGCGTGCACTGCGCGCACGCTACCCTCCATGCTCAGCGCGAGTCCCGCCCCGTTGCGCCGCGTTTCGCGCAGGCCGTATCGCTGGCGGTGCGCGTGTGCGCCAAGGCCGGCTTCGAAGACCCCTCGCCGCTGTCGGGCCAGCTGCTGGAGCGCCTGGAGGGCGCGCTAGCTGAGATGGCGGCGGTCGCCACCGTGCACGTCGACCACAACTACGGTGCGTTGCCTACTGTGTCGTTACGCAGTGGCTGCCTCTTGCAACCAGGTTGGACAAGCGGCATGCCGGGCTTGCGTTGTCGGTGCCTGGGGTTGGGAGCGCGGCCGGGTCCTGGGGCCTGTCGTGCGCAGCCGGCGGCCTCCAATTATGATGTCCCAACTCGTGCGTCGCAGAGGGCGGCGCGGCCGCGGTGGAGGCGCGGCTGGTTGAGGCGGCGCGCTGCCTGGCCTGGGTGGCGGAGCGGGCCGAGGCCGAGGTGGCGGGCGCCGAGTGCACTGCGCGGTGCAGCCCGAGGTGCGGCGGGCACTGGCCGAACCGCGCCATACATACCCTAGCGAGTGCTCCCTGCTGCGATAGCCACCAAGCGCCGCTTCAACCACCATGAAACACCGCCAAGCGCCGCTCTGACCCGGTCGCAACAATGTAACCTCCACTGCTGCCACAGGGCACGCCTGCTGGCCGCGCTCCGCAGCCTCGGCATCCCCAAGCACCTGGCCAAGGAGGCCGTCGAGACTGCGCTCGCCATCCCCGGCTCCACGGACGGCGCCGACGGCGGCGACATGTTTGACGCGGAGGCCTGGCTGGCGCGCTCGCAGCACCTGCGCGACTGGCTGCTAGCCGCACTCGCCAGCGCCGGCGAGGGCGCCAAGTCCGCCAAGACCTGGCAGCCGCTGCTGACCGCAGCCAGCGCAGCCGCGGCCGAGACCCGCCGCGCCGCGCGCGCGGCGGCCGGCGCCGCGGCGGCGGCCGCCGAGGCCCTCGCAGCCGGCGACTGGCGCCGCGTGCGCGAAGAGCTGGCGGCGGCGGCTGCCGGCGCTCAGGCCGGCGCGGCGGCGGCGCTGGAGCAGGGCCGCGCGGCGCTGTCGCGTCTGCCGCAGCTGCACGAGGCGGCGGTGGCGGCGGCGCGGCGCGCATACCGTGCGCAGTTCGCCGCGCTGCGGTGTGAGTGCATGCAGCCAGGTGCCGCCGCGCCGCCGGCCGCCAACGGCACCGCCGGCCCGGCTTGCGGGCGCAGCCTGGAGACGCTGGTGCGTGAGGCGCAGGCGGCGGTGAAGGCCGCGCTAGACGCGGGCGGCGCCTGCCGCCGCGGCGGCAAGCGCTCCGGCTGCGGCAAGGGCGATGGCGGCAAGGGCATGGAGGGCGGTGGCGGCGGCAAGCCGTGGAAGGCTGTGCGGGGGCTGGGGAGCGCGGTGCGGCGGTTCCGCGGGCAGGTGGCGGAGCTGGCTGGGAGCGTGGCGGCGGTGCGGGAGCAGCTCGAGGTGGCGGCGCGCGGTGTCGTGGCGTACCGCAGGCGGCAGGCGGCTGAGGCGGCTTAACGCAGCGGAGCCGTTGGCGGAGTCGTTGGCGGAGTCTGGTATTTTTGTTGGAGGCGAGCTCGCATGAAGCTTGGACCGCTGCGCGGTCACGGATGTGTGGAGTCGTGGGCGTTGCCGCAGGAGCTGGGATGCGTGCGCGCAGCGGGGCCGGGGCCCGGTCCGGTGGAAGGGCGGGGTGCAGCAGGACCGCGGGAGCAGGATGCTGGGGCGTGGCCAATGTGGCGGGGAATGTGGCGGAGTTGCCAAAAATACCGACGTCGTGTCTTGTCGCGCGTGCCATGAAGCAGCGCTGTCTGGGCTCGTGTGTGACCTGGATGCCACGAGTTGTGTTAATCAGGGTGTTGCGCTAGGTCGTGTGGGGTTGAGTTGCGCGAGGTCTTGAAGGCTGACTAGTATTGTGTTCGGGACGGGTGGAAGGGCATCGAGGGGTATGGCGCAAGCTAGGTGCGCAAGTGAGAGGCAGCAGCGTGGGTGCGTGAACTGGCAAGCCAGTCCGGTTTGCGCAGTCGCATGCGGACGGCTTCGGATGGGAGAGTTGACGGCAAGGTGCAAGGCCCACACAAGGCCTGGCCCTGACTGGCAGCGGAGACAGGCAGGAGGCTGGGCCTTCTTGAGACAGGCGATTCGAGGCTGGGCTTTTCCCAATGCGCTCACGTGTACAGTAAGGCACGCCTCCTCATCGTCCTCCCAACACATGAGCAGGGGCCGGACTATGCAGGATGACATCCAGCCGTGTGCGGAGTTTGTACGGCCTGCATGGGCTGCATGGGGCGAAGCTGATGTGGCGCTTATCCCGCCGCGTCGGGAAATTGCTCCAAGCATCTCTAACAAACCTTGTCAAGCCAAAGCTCTAACCCAATTAACAATTCTACAGCTGATCGTCCCTTTTCCGGACCAACCAGCAAAGTAGATCAAGTAGACATGCCGTCGCTTCACATGCTCGCCGTTTTCGGTCGGGAGACGGCACATCCTCCTGCGCTCATAGAGAGCGAGGCCGCGCTTCGGAGGACGCACAGTTTGCCATGCAGCGACGAGGAAATCGCACAGGAAGAGGCAAGAAGCGCCGATTGGCCCACCAAATATCCTAGAACACAACAAGACCATACTATACACGCTGCGCACTATGTCGGCGGGGCAGCAGGACGTTTCGGAGACCCGACGCTTGCATTCAGCGGCTTGCTTCCGGAACCCTTTCTCGCAGGCGGCATGCGCCAAGGTCATCGACGCCGCCTTCAACGCCGCCAAGGTGGGCCCTGGGCTTGCTATGCTGACTGTAACACAACACGGGTGTGCGCATGCCTGCATGCCCTTCGAGTCCCTTCCTCAATGGTTGCACCCGTGAACGCCCGCAGGCCGCCACGCGGCATAAATCGCTCCTGGGCAAGGGTTCTGGCCTGCTGTGGGAGGCCTCGGTAAGTCCGCACTAGCTTGCAGAGGGACACGTCAGCGCGCGGTCCAGCGCATGCCCCGCCGCACGCACTCAGCAAAACTCCCTGCACGCCCATGCCCTGCCCCCACAACCCAGCCCTACTGCTCGTACGCCGAGCGCAACGGCGTCCACGTGATCTTCAGCGGCGAGGTCAGCGAGTGGCCGGGCGGCGTCAACGCCGTCAACGCCGGTAGGCCAAACCGCCAGATAACCACGCGCCACCCCAGGCCCCAAGGATTACCGTTTCTTCTAGCAGACCGCCGACACCGACCTGCTCGTGCTCAGCTCCGCGCGACACGTTGCCCCACGCCCGCAGCGCACGACGCATTCGTCCGCAACGAGAAGCCACTGGAGGAGAACGATGCTCACTGGCTGCTGGACTTCTACGGGTACGGCATTCGAGTACCAGCAGCCGCATCAATGCCAGCTTCCAAACATAGAAGGTTCCTGGCACCATCCGCTCGGCGCCACGGCCAGCAGCGCTCGCAGCCATCCTTGCTGTGCATCAGGCCTTCGTTTGCCCTGCTTCGGATAGCCCCTTTTGGCCAGCCCGTTGTCAGCCCAGGGCGGAGCGGCGAAAGCCTGTCTCTTGTTCAGGCTGCTGCCTTGCCCGCCCCACGTCTTTCCGCGCAGCACCTTCGGCGGCAGCGACGCCGACACGGCCTCGGAGCGGGCGCTGGAGTGCATGTCCCAGATCAAGGGCAGCTTCGCCTTTGTCAGTGAGTCTGGCCTTGCCGCCACACGGTCCCCACGCCTGCTACTCTCCCTGCCTGCCTGCAATATGTACATGTCTGCGCGCCGCCCCATGTTATTGTCTGACTTCCAGCCCACCTTCCCGCTCTCCCACCCCATCAGTCTTCGACTCCATTAACCACCGCGTCCTGGCCGCCCGCGACCGCGACGGCAGCCAGCCGCTGTTCTGGGGCTGCACGGACGCTGGCCAGCTGCTCTTCGGCTCGACCGCGGAGGACCTGGACGGCTGCAACCCCACGGGTGCGTCGCGACTCACCCCACAACGTGCGCTGTCCGCATCATGCGGCCTCCAGTCAGGCCGGTGTCCCTTGAGCCCGCAAGGCTGCGGTAGCCAGGGATGGCGCCTACGCTGGGTACACGCACCGGGTGCTTGGGGGTCGTGGACGCTGCGTTTCTTGCTGCAGCCGCTTACCCGCTGTGCGCCCAGTTGACAGCGCCACCGCCTCCCGTGCCCCACCTGTCGATGCTTTTTTCGCAGCCGCGCCCTTCCCCGCCGGCACGCTGTTCGCCAGGTGTGTGGACGGCCTGTCGAGCTGCCCACCCCGGCTTCGCGGTACCATGTGGCCGCAACCGGGGGGCGTTCTGTCAGCCTGGATGCAGCCTGGAATGTCACACACGCTTCCCAGTTCGCTGACCCGTGTGCGTGCGCTGAACCTCCAAATGCAGCGAGCGGCACACGGTGGCGTACAGCCCCGGCGAGTACGGCTGGGTCATCGTGGACGATGACTTCCCAGGTACGTGGCAGTTCGGGGTTGCACGTTGCGGGGTGTGGGCGACTACGCGACACGGCAGCGGAAAGGACGCAGGGCTGCTGGCGGCGGGACCTGCAAAGCTGTGCGCACAGCGCCACAGGTGTTGGCGCGTCAGGCTGACCCCACTGCGACTACCTTTACGTGGCTGTGCTGCTTGTCGCCGTGTCCCCCCTGTGCCGCTGCCTGTGCCGCTGTGCGCTGCGACCCAGCCTCGCCGTGAGCTCCGAGCCGTAAGCTTGTGTGTCGAGCTGCTCGACAAACGTTCTTTGCCTTGCCCGTGGTGCCGTGCTCCCGTGTCCAGGCCTCATCATGTCGTTCATGCACCCCAAGGAGGGCGACCCGAGCTGGCGCGCCGTCAAGGTGGGTCCGGTGGTGCCGCCGTGCGAGGGGGCATGGGACTCTCGCTGCGTGCCACACAGCCGCGGCGCTGCGTGACGTGACGTGTTGCGTTGCGCACTGCTGCACCTGGGGGGGGAGGGGGCCCACCAGGGCATGTGGACGGCATGGCGCCTCGCTCACGGCTCAGCCCTCTGCCGCTGTCGGTCGTCCGCAGGCCATCCCGCGCGTCACCAGCAAGGGCGTCGTGTGCGGCGCTGTGTACAAGGTGGCGAGCGCGCAGAACATGGCGTGAGCCGGGGCCGAGCGGGAGCGGCAGGCGGAGCCCAGATGCCGGGCAGGGTGAGATGAGATGGAGGCAACATGTGGCGTAAGGGACCTGCGCCAGAGGACGCGTCGCGCGAGGGTTCGGGTTTAGGGTGAAGGTCACACATGTCTGTATGTCTGCGTGTGCCGATTGAGTCGTTGACATGACGTGGCGTGTGCGCTTGCGATGTGTGCTCATGTCACGTCAAGTGCCTTTGAGCTAGGGAGGTTGTGAGCCCCGTCAGCGCGGGTTGCCTCGTGTTGCCGTTGTGTGCAGCCGCTAGGGGCGCCCCCACTGGCAAGGTACTCCGTTAGTCGTGGGTAGCAATGCTAGGCAGCTGGCGCCGCAGAGCTCATGCGACGAGGTTGCGTTGTGCGCTGCGGTGTGCCTCAGCTCCGGCCGCGAGGCCCAGAGCAGGGGCCTGCGCGGTGTCGTCGTCTCTGTGGTTCGTGTCTCGGCTGTCGGCGGTTGAGCGGCAGTGTCCGCTGCGACCGCGTCGCGTTGCGCCTGTAACATGGTGGACGTGTTGTAGCGATACTCCTCGGCCTCGAGTCGGACAAGTCAGGGGGTCGAGCGCTACCTCCTGCCTCGGCCACGCTCCGAATCTGCGCTGGGCTGTGGGTTCGGCGGGCGTGCGGATTAGCAGAGGAAGCCTGCCGACGGCGCATGCTGCAGCGCTCATAGGGAGCGAGGCGACCGCGATGCGGGGGATGCACAGTTTAACAGGTGGCGACGAGGAAATCGCACAGGCAAAGGTAAGAAGCGCCGATTGGCCCCCCCCCCCGCCCCCCAACAGAAGAAGGCCAGGCTCCGCACGCTGCGCGCCATGTCGGCGGGATAGCAGGACGTTGGGAGTCTCGACGCTTGCATTTGGCGGCTTGCTTCCGGAACCCTTTTTCGCAGGCGACATGCGCCAGGGTAATTGACGCCACCACAGTGGGGCTCCGGGCTTGCTTCGTTGGCCAAGGGCGACACGGCACGGGTGCGCATGCCTGCACGGCCTTCGAGTCCCCTTCCTCACTAGCTAGTTGCACCCCCGAACGCGGCATCAGTTGCTCAAGGGCAAGGGTTCCCGCCTGCTTGGAAGGCCTGAGCAAGTCCACAGTTGCTCGCAGTCCGCCATGCAGCAACGATGCAAAGAAGTGCCGATGCCTCGAGTCGTCGGAATCCGAGGCACGCCGTCGCCGTCGAGGCACCAGCTTCCGACCACCGCCGTGGCTGCACCCCGCTCTGCTACACTGCAGAGTACTCAGCCCGAGTTCTGCTTAGCACGCACTGCTCGCCCCCGGGTCGCCACCGGCACGCACGCACACCGGCGCTGCAACTCGACCTGCCACATGCCCTCGTCACCGCGCGAGGCGCTCGCCGCGGCCTCCGGTGACTCCGCGCTCGCGGCCATGCTGCGCTCGGGCGACCTGGAATTGCTGCTGCGCGGCGGCGAGCGGCGCCTGCGCGTACACCGCGCGCTGCTGCAGCTCACCTCGGCCGTGCTCGCGGACCTGCTAGACAGCCTGCTGCAGGAGGCCGGCGGAGGCAGCGGCAATGGGTGAGCTGGGCTTCGGACAGCAAGTGGTGAGGCAACGCCCTGGAGTGGGATGTGAGCGCTCGAGGCGCGGCATCTTGCCGGGGACCTTGCCAAGGGCATCGCGCGGTTCTGTGGGCACTCGAGGCGCGGCATTTACCGTGTGTAGCTGCGGCGTAGTCGATGTGGTGTGGCTGCGGACCCCCGACGGGGCCTGGCCGCTGGGTCACCCTGGAAAGCTGGCATGCCCCTCCTGGCTGGCCGCCTGCAGGCTGGCTGAGGGGCAGCCGCTGCAGCTCAGGCTGGACGACGACCCGCCGGAGGAGTGGGAGGCGCTGCTGCCGCTGCTCTACCCACGCATGGCCGCGCCACCGCTGAGCTGGGTGGGAGAGGGGTGATGGCTGGCAGGCGCTGGGCCTGACACGCATGACCCGGCCCGAGTTCGCGTGCCTGCCGTACGCAGGCCACCGTGCGGCGCGTGCTAGGCCTGGCTCACAAGTATGACATCGGGATTGTGCTGCGGGTACGTGCGAACGGACGGGCATGATGAGGCTTCCCGGGGATGTAGCTCGGCAGGTGGGAGCATGGCATGGCCGCGGCGTTGCTGAGCCTACATCCTGCATCCCGCCGCTACGTAGCCACCACGTGCCTAATAATCAGCACCTGCTTGCTTCTCGGCCCGCAAACACGGCAGGCGTGCCAGACGTTCCTTGACAGCCCCGCCAGCCCCTTCAGCGCCGATAAGGCGGACCCCAACTATGTCCTGCACTGGCTCGAGGTACGGCATGTCTGGTACGGCACCCAGGGATGCATGACGTCCCGTACGCTGGGACGCAAGCGACCCTGCGTCGCAGCGCCGGGCCCCTTGGTCTTCAATCCGAGGGGCACCCCGACGAATGCCCCGCACACCCCACATGCGCCTCCATGCCTCCTGCCGCCTGCGTCGCCCCGCGAATGCCAAGCAGGTCAGCGAGCGGCTCCATCTGGATACCCTGTACGAGCGGTGGGTACGGCACCTATATGGCACTGTACGGCACCAGGTCCAACCTGCTAGCTAGACCCCATCCCTTGCCGAGCACAGACGGCTTCTCCCTCACTGCCGCGCAGCTGCCTGGCGTTCATCCGAAGCGGCATCGTCGCCAGGCCCTCGGGTTGCTGCGACTACTGCGCCGGCGGCGCCGCCGCGCACCACGGGTCGGCCGGCAGCAGCCACATCGGCGGCAGCGACCGCTCCTCGCTGAACCCGCTGCCGGGGGCCTTCTCGCTCGCCGCGGTGCGCAGCGCGCCGTGTGACTGCGTCTGCTGCTGCTGCGCCCAGCGCCGCAAGCACTGCCTCTGCGGCACCACCACCGCGGTCAGCCTGGCTGTGGCGGCGAGGCCCTTCCGCGCCCAGGCGCCGGCTGCCACACTGGCGCCGAGTGGCCGCTACGCGGGCATCCAGCTGGCCCGCGGGGGGGCGCCCTCCGCCCGGCTGCTAGATAACCGCGACCAGCGCGCGGCCACTGCCAACGCAGCGCTCGGTGCGGCCCGAGGCCGATTCCCCTCGCCATGGCTTCGCGCCGGCGAGCCCAGCGCAGTGCCGCCGGTGTCGCCCGTGCGGCTGCTGGGGGCCAGGTCCTACGGCAGCACCGATGAGCGGGCCGGCGCCGCCGCGGCGTCATGGCCAGGCGGTGCGCTGGTGGTGCGGGACGTCGTGTGCCGGGACCGCGAGGGGCTGGGCAGGCTGTCGGTGGCGACGCTGGTGGAGCTGCTGGTGGCTGGTGTCGGCGGTATGAGTGAGCTGAGGATGGGTGGCGGCCCTGTCTAGGGCAACCTGCACTACCGCTGCCTCTCTGGCACGAGCGAGCCCCAGGACAGCATGCGATGTCTAGCTGCAAGCGGCGACGGGAGATCTTGGCAGCAGAGCCGACGTTAATTCGCGGCTGGCAGGGTGGCACTCGCATGTGGCTAGGAACTATATGAGTTTGCAGGAGTGATGCGCACCCAGCAGGACGGGCAGGTAGGCCAGGAGGGGCGTCCTGCTGGTGGATGCCGCTGTGTCGTGCGTGCCCGGGCAGCACGCGCACGCCAGCTGTGCGATGCAGAGCGGCATTGTGAAGATCGTGTACAGCGACAGCAAGGGGCTGGGCCGGCTTCGCTGCTGTGGCGACGCTGGTTGGTGTGGACTAGAGGTGTATGCGGCCGGCCGTTCTTGTGATGAGGGCCATATCTTTGTAATCTTGCTTGGCGGTGTGCGCCCGACCGTTGCAGGGCACGATCCATCCAGCTGGTTGGTGCATGCGGGCGCATTGCGGATTGCTGGGCCAGCAGCGGCGGCCTTAACATGTTCCAGCGGCCAAACGACGTGAGCTATTCTTACAATCGAGCAACCGCAAGTCAGGCCGATAATGGCACACCTCATCTTCAAATGCACGCAAGAACACGAACACAGAAGCACACACACACACACACACGCCACTCTACCCGGGGCGTGCTGTGTTGCGTGTGGGGTTCTGTTCTACCTAACACTGGAACACACGTACGGTTTAAACATCACACAGCCACAACGGGACGGATGGGCAGCAGCAGGGGAGTGCACCCCTCCTGCTGTGCTGGCTCGCGGGAGACTAGGCATGAAACGCCTTGAAACGTGTTGGCCACCCATCGGCGTGACAACACCACACAATGCATGCCGGCATTCACGCCAAGGTGCACACGTGTCACATGTCCAGGCTCGTCACACCAGGGAGCATGATGCGTACGTGGGTAGCATGCATGGAACGATGAAAGCGCGCGCAGGCATGGCGTGCAGCGCAGCATGACATGAGGGTTGCTAGCACCGTGCTTAACGCAGCATGATACCGAATGAGAAGCAAGTACACCGTGCGTGTGTGGCACGGCGATGGGCGGGTCACAGCCCTGCTATGCTCTTCATAGCATGACGTGCCCTGGAGGAAAGCCAGCGATTTCCGTCCATGCATGGCAGCAGAGACGTGCACACGCATTCTGCAGCACGCACGCAACACCCGGCTCCCGCCTCTGGACAACACGTACAGCAGTTACCAGCTTAGGGTTTGCAACGTCACGTCCGATAGCCTATACCAGCGAGTAAAGCGAGGGAGATAGAGCACACCAGCAAGTACGATTACGACCATTGATGCAGACCGTGGAGTAGCAGCAGGCACGCAATGGGCAAAGCTCTCATTAATCTTCGTTCCCTCCCATCATCACACTCACACGAACGAACTCACGACCCATCCAAGATAAGCTAGCACACGTCATATAACACTCTATACCTACACGCAGTGGGCCAAAGCCGCAACATCTCTCAGGGCCATGTATTGAGCCATGTATTCGCAAGTACCTATCCAGGTGTGAAGCAAGTGCTAATTATCCCAACTGCGGCGGGGCACAGCCCTGGTGCACCGCAAGGTGCGTCACTTGCGCAAACCAGAACCCTCTGACGACCTCCGGCCTGCGATGGGCACACGCACATGGCAGCAACAGTGACGCATGAGGGGCCGGCGCTTGGCTGAGTGCACGCGCGCGCTGTGCGGATTGGGCTCGCTCTTGCTTGTGGCTATAGCTAGCTCGTTCAGTTCGGACCAGCAGTAGTGAGCCTGATATCGATCCCCTGGCGGCTCATCAGGTTCCCGGCGTGTCCCCCGCCGCAAGCCACAGCAGGACAACCATGCACAAGTCCATGTGCGGGCACATGCGGAAGCAGTATCAAAATTCCCTGCGGCTCGCTCCCGCGCTCACTAGTGAATCGAAGTACCCTACATGCATGTCCCCTGCATGCGTGCTCACCTGCTGCTGCCGCCCGCATGAAAGTGCCGGATACGCCAGCGGAACCTCCTGCCGGCATGCCGGGCGTGGCCGCTCCCTCGTCCAGCATGACGGCTGTGATCAGCCCCTCGCAGTCCACCTCGCCCGGCAGCTGGCTCAGCAGCTCGGCGATGCGGCGCATCTCGTTGTGCGCCTTGCGCAGCAGCGGCCGCAGCTGAGGGCGGTGCGGGCGGACGGAACCAGGCTGTTGGCTGGGGTTGGCCGACGAGCGAGGGCAGCGAAACGGCCCGCCCCCATGCCATGTCGCCCAATGCAGCAACAGCGGCAACGGCGGGGGGGAACAGGGCTCGCTACCGCCCACCAGACTCAGACATTCCGTGGCTGATAAGTCGTGTTTTGATTGGCCAGGGATGGGCCCCACCAACGCGGTAAGGGCGTGCAGCGACAATTCCGAGGGCATGCATGGCAGACAAAAGCAGAGTGGAGTCGCTGGGACCATGGGCGGCTGTGACGGCAGCGACGGCAATACAAGCCTCCCCCGCCAGCCACACGCACCACCGCCCACGTACCTGCAGCACCAAGAACGCCAGCGCCCAGGCCCAGGCCAGCGCAAACATGATGATCTGCTGCACTTCCACCTTCCTGTGGGTTTACGGACGGAGCCGACAGGGGCAGTAGGGTGGCTGCGTTAGCACAAGAGTGTTGTGTATGTGCCCGGCCCACAGCTCGGGGATTCAAGCATCTTGGCGCCCCAGGTCGCCATCCAGTGCATGCATGGGCCCTAGCTGCTTCAGGGCCTCACAACGGACGGAACCTCCTGACACTATAGCAACCACATCCACGTAACCGCACAGCAGCTTCACAGACACGTGACGAACTACATAGAAGAGGCGCATCATGACATGACCCAGTCTTGATATCTGGAGATAATGACACACTCACTTGTACGCCAAGCGGACCTCGTCGTGAAAGACCGTTGGCATCTTGCTCTGCGCAAACCAGGGCCAAGGCCGGAGTGCTAAAATGTTTTGGCCACACAGTAGCTTGCGCCGTGGTGCGCGGTGGCTCACCCGCCAGGCCCCCGGGTGCAACCCCATAAGGCCCACTACTGCAAGCAAGGATTGGCACGCGCCGCGTCTTGCTCATCAGGGAATATCCCGGACCGTGTTACCAACTCACCAGCCCTCCCTCCAGGTCGGTCTGGCAAGTGGCCCACATGAATCGGAACTCGGTGCTGTTGAGCCCGCTGGCGGAGGGCGGCTGGCGCAGCAGGCTCTCAGCCGCCTCGTACTGATTCCACAGCAGGACGTCTAGGCCGTTGCGGGTCGACTGTTGGAGCAGGGCACACATCGTCAGGGTACTGGTGGGCTCAAGCGGTTAATACAGCAGCACAGCCGCGGCCATGTGTGTGGCTTGGTGTATGCTTACAAAATGACGGTGAATTTACTGACCCATGGGCCATGGCCGCAGCACGCTCCCTATTACTGCTTGTGCACCGCAAAGCGGAGGTCGCCGTTTCACAGCCAGGGGGGCCATCGGCATACCAAAGCGTATTGGTGCGCTGGGGCCTTAGGCTCCTCAGCGCTTCTATCGGCCTATCCCACACATCCCTCAGATACCGGCCCAAATGGCTCGGGTCGGCTTCTAGCATCACGCGGCGCATCCCCGGGCTTGAAAGCAGCAGATCATGCTCGTACTCAGCCACCCGCAGCTGGCTATATGCGGGGCTCCCACGCACAGTGCTGCGCACCAAGCCACACACACTACACACACACACCTGCCCGCCCTGTCGCACGGCTAACAAGCCAATCCCCCAGGGCGTCGCGTGTCGGGTATATGGCCAATCCCTCGGGGCGTCGCGCGTGTGTCGGGCATATGTTGATTATTATGAACACACACCTGGTAGAAGGGGCTATCCGCGGGCTGGCAGTCGGCTTCGTCCTCGCAAAGGCAGTCGCCGTTTTGGTACAGCACCTGCACCGGCCTCGTAGCACCGCCAAACAGGACGCCGGTGGTGGCGAGCTGGAAGTGCGGGCTTGACATCTCTGGCACGCCCTGGGGTAGGTAGGTGTGGCGTGTGGGCGGCGGGTTGGGGGTTGGGCAAGGGGCAGCACGTACATGGTGGCAGTAAATAAATGATCACCTTGGCCTACCTGCTGGGTGCATGCGTGGCGACATGGTGAGGCAGCACACGCACGCCGCCGGTTATGGGTACTTTGCCCACCCTGTTGAGCGCACCTCCTTGCCGTACAGCATCGCCTCGTACTCGACTCTCCAGTTGAAGAGCTCGACCTTAAGGATCTTCTTGTAGTAGATATTCGCCACGTGGCTGATGGCGGCCGCAACCTCCAATGCATAGTATAGCACACGGTGGAAGCGGCTGCAGAGTAGTGGAGGCGAGGGCGGCAAAGGGCGGCAAAGCGTGACCCCGGGTCGTGTGCCATTAGCGCCATCCATCTAGCGTTATTACAGTGGCACGCAGGGGATTTCTAAGATGCACGAAGCAATGTCATGCACGCGACCCTTGGTTCCCAATCCCCCTGCCCCGCCCCACATGACCACCGCGTTGACCACCCCAAGGCCCCCCAGCCATGGGTCGCTCGCGTCACACTCCACCATCATACGGACATACGGTGGCAGGGTCGCAGCCGACACGCAGTCCGCCCCTGCGACTCACATGACCACCACATTGACCACGTTCAGCGTAGCGATGGGGGCTGTCAGCGCCTGTGGCAGCAATTTAGTTGCAGTTGTGACAGCAGCGGTAACCAGGGGCACGAACATTCCAGCAAGCGGAAGCAAGCAGGCTGGAGCCAGGAGCGCAGCTCCTTTCGAAGCTCGGTGGCGGCAAGGGCTTTGCTTTTGCTCTGATGCCACGGAAGCCACGCAACCAGCAGAAGTCCGTTGGCTGTGCCAGCAACGGTGCACAAATGGCACGCTTTCCACATGACTCCGTCCCCACCTGCAGGCTTGTGAGGCCGATCAGGCTGACCGTGACGATAACAATGCCCCACACCATGAACCACGCCACCAGCTGGATGGACAGCCGGTGCGACGGCATGAGGCGCCGCTTGGCCGTCTTGGCGACCACTGGCTTATCGGCTGCTAGCTTGGCGTCCAGCGGCGAGATCTGCAGATTGGGACAGGTGCAGCATATCGGCAGGTTGCGAAGGGTCAACAACGGCATAGGAGGAGCGAGGGCGGCCCAGAGTGCGGGCAGCCAGCGGCAGACACATGTCACGCCGGAGTGCGTGACTGACGGATCGCGTGATGGTCGTGGACCCGGGTAGCCGAGGCGTGGGG
>BDDC01000777.1:0-43110 GCA_001662425.1 Chlamydomonas sphaeroides | reverse complement strand
GGGGGGGGGGGGGGGGGGTGAGCGGCAGCCGGCAGGGAGGGAGGAAGGGAGGGAGGGAGGTTGAGGGCGAGCGAGGAGGTTCAAGACTCGAGGGGTGGAGGGGAGGTCCCATGGCGCTTTGGGCGGGGGCCGGGCGCTTCCCCGTTACCCCCGCTCAGCTGCCACGGGGTGAAAGCGGAGCCAGAGGGCAACAGAGACCCGCCCTGCTCAGCCCCTTTTCCCTGCCAACCCTCTCTCCCCGCCTGCCCCTCCTGCCTTGCCTGCCAGAGAGGCTCGCGTCCCCTCGTGTGCCCGCTGCTCCTCCCCTCGCCCGCAGCCCGCAGCTCGCACCTGCTCGTCGTCCTTCTTGACCACGGCGGCCGCGATCTCGGGCACGGTCAGGAAGAGCAGGAAGGAGAAGAGGAAGGTGACGAAGGAGGCGCTCAGGGTGCCGAGCGACACGGCGCTCAGCTGCTGCGTGCCCAGGTGGCCCACCAGGCCTGGCGGGGGAACGGGGGAACCACGGGGGGACGACGGGGGGCCGCAAGGAGTACGGGATGTCAGCAGGTGCGCCCCTGCCGCCTCTCCCGGCCCCGGCACACGTGGCCCTCCCGCGCTACCCTGCCTCAACATGCCGCCTGGCCGCACCGTGGCTGCCCCCAAACACGCCCAGGAGCAACGCAGCCCCCTGGCCCGCTGGCACGGCTGGTGCGGGGGCAAGGCTCGTGACAGGTGCTATCCATCCGCACAGCCGTCATATTGCAGTCGATGGAGACCACCAATTTCCTCCGATACAGCATATGACAACGTGAAAGGCACGTGACGCCGTCCACATCATATGGAATCTTATGGGTCATGCCAGGGCCCAGGGGTTGCGCCTACCCGCGTTGAGCACGTTCATGATGGGCTCCAGCAGCATGGCCACCAGTGCCGGCAGCGCCACCGACCAGATCTCCTGCGGGGTGGAAGCAGGAGGGCAGGAGGGAGGGGGGCAGGGGAGGGGAGGGGAGGGGCGGCCAGAGCGTGTGGGTGGCGAAAGGCGTGGGCGCGCAGGGCTGGCCGGTTGCGGTGGGGTCGGCGTGGGCGAGCACGGCGCCGCCGGAGGGTGGCGGTGGCCAGACAAGGCACCGGTCCGGCAGGGCCGCCGGCGGCTGGGCAAGGCTAGGCGGGACAAAGTGCATTGGTGGGTCTGGGAGAGGTGAGGCGGTGCTCGTGTTGGCGTGGGGCCGGGGGCTAACGCCATAGGAGGCCGGCACGTGCCTGCGCGCTGCCGCGGTCAACCCACCTTGTCGTGGGCGGGGCTGAGCGCCGCAGACAGCCGCTGCTGCCAGCTGGAGCTGAAGCTGCTGCGCGGCACTCCGAATTCAGCGTTCATGGCGATCGCCGACGCGACCACCGGGACGGGCCCTCGCCGCAGCGGCGCACTGGCGCGCATGCGGCATGGCCTCGGCGATGCCGCGAGCAGCGAAGGCCGCACCGCCGGCAAGCGCGACCGTCCAGCTAACATGTGTGCTGGTCGCGCTACGCGTGTCGAGGCCGCTGGGGCCAGCGTCGGAGACATCGCCCGTATGTGGGCCGCAGTGTGCACCCTTCGCTTGTCGGCTTACGCCAGCAGTATGCGCTGTGATAGGCTACAGTTAACAAATAATTGGCCAGGGCGTCGCAGGCCGCAGCAGCAACGTGTGGCGAGGGGTGGGTTTTGCAAGCGAGCGTAGGCTTTCGTGTTGGGTGCAAAGTTCAATGGCCGGCGTCTCGCTGCGATGTTACAGGGTATTCGCCGCGAGTGTGTAAACCAGCACGCAATGCAGTCACCTCGCACGTCATCGTGGCGTTGGGGCCGCGCGCGGAATGCTTTCATCTTCCCTAAATACAAGAGTTGGTAGTAAGAACTTGAGGCGGCATTCCCAGGGCTAACTGTGGCCAGACTTGACCCAGGGGTCGGTACAGTGTAGCGCACCGTCCAGCGCCTTGGTGCTGCCCGAGCGCCTGGGTGCTGCCCGAGCGCTTTGCGAGCAGCCCTATCGCTTATTTACAAAACTCTAGTTGCGCGCGCACACCGCCTCGGACTGGGAGCCCAAAGAGGCACGGGCGGCCTTTGACTCCAGCCCACACTCCCGCGCAAGCAGTTGCGCGCGTTACCCAGCCGCTCAGCCACAAGCGTCACACAGCCTTACAAGCCCCACGCTCACTTGCAATGCAGCCCTACGCCGCAGCAGCGCCGTCGGGCGCCGCTCGCGGCGCGCACCCGCACCCGCACCCGCACCCGCACCCGCACCCGCAGCCAGCAGTGTCCTCGCTGCAGCGCGATCCCTCGCACGACGCTGGCGGCGGTGTCGGCGGCAGCAGCAGCAGCAGCTGCCCCTTTTCCGGCCGAGGCGGCGCGGCGCTGCCACCTGCTCCTCGGCCGGCCGCTGCACCCGACGTGTCGGCCTTCGTGGACACGGCCTCAGCGGACGCGGTGCTGCTCTTCCCGGACGGCACCACGCTGCCGTGCCACTCGCAGGTCGGGCGATGGGAAAGGCGATGGGGAAAGGGAGGGGAAAGGGAGGGGAGGGGCACGAGCGGAACCAGCTAGAGGCGTGAAGCGCAGGTGTGGAGGCTGATGGGGAGAGGCCCGGATGCGGGGACGGAGGGGGCACGAGCGAGACAGGCAGCGCAATCCCACCCCCGGCTCCCGCTCTCCCCCGCTTTCTCGCCCCTCCTCCCCTCCCCAGCTCCTGGCCTCCTGGTCCAGTGTGCTGCGCGACCTGCTGTCCGCCTCGCCGGCCGGCCTCAAGGCGCCGCGGCCCACCGCCAGGCCCCCAACCCACCCCGACAACCCCCACCACGCCGACCACCCCTGCCACGGCCCGCACCCCGACACCCACCACCACCACCACCACCACCACGGCGAGGGCGACGGCCCCGGCTGCCCCGCCTCCAGCGCCCCGCTGCTCACCACCGTCCCGCTGCTGGGCGGCGACTGCCCCGCGGCCTGGGCGCAGCTGCTGGCGCTCATGTACCCGCCCACGCAGCTGCCGCGGCCCAGCCTCACCTGGGTGCGTGCGGGCCCCTGCTGCCCCCTGATGGTAGCTGCATAGCAGATGGCCGCCCAGCCCGGCCTGGCCTGGCCTCGCCTTGCTACGTGCGGCGCCTGCGGCCGCTGCTGCCGGGTACCGTAGGCCCGTAGGCGCAGCAGCAGCTGGTCGTGCAGGCAGCTGCAGGGGACGGCCGGCCACACCACTGGGCGGCAAGAGGCGGGCGTAGGAGGCGCGTCTCCATGTCAGTATAACCCGGATGCAGTGCTACCCAGGCATCCCGGGATTCCTTTCACTAAGCCGCTGCTACAGGGTGTGTCCCAGTGAGGGGTGAAGCGCCGAGCGGGGGCGGAGCAGCGCCCTGCGCCTGCGGCGAGCCACTCTTCACGCCGGCTCTGCGGGCGCGCAGCGGAATCGGCGCAGCTCAGGCCTGCGTCAGGCCCAGCGGGTTGCGAGCGCAGCCGGCGCAGCACCGCTGGCACGACAGCCCCAGCCGCCTGAAGCCGGCGCCGTGGATTGAGCGTCCACGCCCCATGTCGTGTGCGCCGCCCTCCACGCCCCGCCACACCGCGCCCCTGCGCCGCCCGCCTAGCGTCCGGCACATCCTAGCAACCGGCAGCAACTGCCCCGCCCCAACCGCCCCGGCCCAACCGCCCCGACCAACCCCCAACCGCCCTCCCCAACCGGCCCAGGACAACATCGACGCCGTCATCCACCTGGCCGACAAGTACGGCATGCAGGGGCTGCTGCTGCTGGCGGAGGAGTTCCTGCTGGGGGGGCCGCCGCCGCCGCTGCCGCCGGGTAGGGCGGGGTCTCGGGTGGGCTGGGGTTGCGGATGGGGTTGTGAGCGCAGCCAGCCACCTGTCTTTCGCCTGTCAGCGCGCCGGGGCAGCGGGGCAGCGGTTCAGGGGGGCGCGTACATGTGCACGTGTGCTCCTGAGCCTCCTGCCTGTGGCCTGCCTGGCGCAGCTGTGGCCTGCCACAGCACGTGTGTCGTGGGAGCTCGAATGCGCCTCCCTGATGTCCACCTCCCTGCCGCACGCCTTGCCCCTGCCGCAGCCGCCTTCCACGGCTCCTCGCAGCACGCCGCTGAGCCTGCAGGACCCGCCTCCTCCTCCGCCTCTGCGAACCTAAGCGCCGGCGGCGGCGGCGGCGGCACCTGCCGCTGCTGCCGCTGCGGCGGTACGCTGGGCGGCGGCGCGGTCGGCTCCGGCCCTGGCGGCGCTGGCGGTGGCGCTGCGTTCAGCTGTGAGCCGGGCGACCCGGCCTACGTGTGGAAGTGGCTGCGGCGGGCGGACAGGCTCCGCATGGAGCGGGTGGGCGCCGTTGGGTGGGGCCGGGCTGGGGGCCGGGGCCCTACCTGGATCGAGGCCCGGGGCCGGTCCTGTAGGATGGGCGGGCAATATTCGTGTCCTACTGCTCCTGCCGTACATGTGAATCCGCCGCACAGGTGGTGGACCAGTGCCTGGACTTCATCTGCTCCGATGTCATGGTGGGCGCGCCCACAGCCGGCGGCAGCGGCGGCAGCCACGGCGGCGGCAGCCTGCCCGGCAGCGGCGACAGGGGGGTGACGGGCTTGCCCGTGGCGGCCTCCTCCGCCTCGGCCTCCTCCGCCCTGGGCGCGTGTGTGGATGTGGAGCCCGAGCTGCTGGCGGAGCTGCGGCCCGACACCATGAGCAGGTGCGTCGCAACCTGCGCAGACTCGTCAGCCTCACACATTTTGCATTGCTGGACATGGACCCGAGAGTCTCTGGAAACCTACAATGCATTACGGTAGTGCACATGACCCGCGTGCCCCTCTGTCCCTTGCCCCTCGCCCTCGCCACCTCCCCCGGCTGGGGGCCCCGTATCACTGGGGAGAAAGGCTGGTTGAGATCTTTGCTTCCGGCCAGCGTCGTGCTGACGCTATGTTGCGCCGTGCCCGGCGCCCGCCTCCTCCCGCAGGCTGGTGGGGCGGCTGGTGGGGGAGACGTCGCGCATGAAGGCAGCCCTCAAGAACGAGGTGGGGGGGGGGCGCGGAAGGGGGCGGGGCCCGCCAGAGTACTGACACGCATGAGAGGGCAGTCCAGGTGCTAGGGTGCTGCGCAGACCCAAGGGAGGCGGCCGTGTGATACGCCGCACGCCAAGAGGGGCACCACGAGTGGCACCACGCGTCCCTGCCACGAACCCAACCCCTTTCCCTCCCGTCCCACACGCCCCCATCCCCATGCCCACCCCCACCCCCACCCCAATCCACCCATCCCGCTCCCACCTCCCCCTTCCTCGCCACCCCCCCCCCACACAGGGCATGAAGCTGTCCTCCTCCCTCACCTGGTCCTACGCGGCCGGCAGCCCGGGGGGCGGCGGCGCGGCGCTCACGGAGCACCGCAGGTGGGGGCCCGTGGTGGGGGGGGCGATGGGGGCGACGTTGAGATGGGGCGCGCTGATCGGGGGAGGGGGGTGCGGCCGGGTGGCCGGTGATGGTGGGCGCAGCGGCACGACGACGGGCAGCAAAGCCAGGACCAGGACCAGGGGGCGGGGGTGCCCTCACAGGGCGTACGTGCGGCTGGCCGCTCCGGGGGCCCACTGCCCCTCCCAGCCCCTTGCGCCGCCGCCGCGCTGCTCACGCCGTCCCTCCACTTGACCGACCCCTCCCCTCCCCACACTCTCGTAGGCTGCAGCTGAGCATCGCCGACCACTCGGGCTGCCGCTGGAGGCTGCGGGGCATTTGAGACAGCAGCAGCAGCAGCAGCAGCAGCAGCAGCAGCCAGCCGGCGTCGGGCGCCGCGCTGGCGCCGGCCCCGCGCTAGCTCGCACGAGTGGAGGCGCATGCAGGCGGGCGCCTCCTGGCCGCTTGTGTGTGGCGGCTGAGGGGCGGCTGAGGGGTGGCTGAGGGGCGGCTGGGGGGCGGCTGAGGGGCGGCTGGGGGGCGCGAGACGAGGGGCTCATGAGCAGGGGGGCGTGTGACGAGGGCTGCGCCATGGCTGTGTGGCGTTTCTGGTGGAGAGGCATGGAGGGGGCTGGGGTGTCGGCGCCGGGGTCCGTTGAGGCTGGGGTGGGTGCGTAGTGGACTGGTGGTGCCGTGGAGTTAGGTGCCAAGCTCGGGGCTCGGGGGCGGCTGCCATGGCCTCCCTCCCTAGATGCCGCCGTCGGCTGAGCTCGGGCGCAGAGCCTGGGTGGCGCGGCGGTACTCGGTGCGAGGCTCTCGGGGTGCCTCGGGTGCGTCGGCCTCCAAGCGTTGGGCGATGTAGCTGTGTTGGCGGTGTAGACGCGCAGGCGCGAGCTGAGGCGGCGGCTTGCTGTGAAAGCACGGCCGTGCGGCGGCGTGGCGTACAGAAAGCGGTTGACGCGGAGTACCGGTAGTACCGCGGCATCGCATTAGCCCGGCGGCTGCGGCGCAGCCGACAGACCCTGTGCCCCTGCTCGCTGTGCAGCGGCCGGCCTAACCCCCAAGGCACGGCGAACAGCTGATGCAGGCGCACGACGGTCGTGCACGAAAGCGTCATGGTCGCAGCTGAGCTGGCAGTCTTGGCAACCCATCCACCCACAGCTCCCCCCGGCCGAAGCCCGCAGCCCTCTCCCCTCCCCTCCCTTGGCTCGAGGCGACGGGCCCCTGGCTAGCAGCTGGCTAGCGCCCAACGACTCGACCCCAGCATGCCACCCCAGCACCACACCCCAGCATCACACCAGCCCCACACCCGCACTCCTGACTTCGTCAGCAAACGCACCACCACCGCCACCGCCGCTGCCGCTGCCGTCGCATCCCCCGCCAGCACCGCCCCGCTACCCGTCCTCCTCGTCCGGGTCCTCCTCCTCCTCCACAGCCTCCTCGTCGCCGCCCGCCTCCGCCGGCTGCTCCTCCTCCTCCTCCTCCTCCTCCTCCGCCCCCTCCTCCGCCTCCTCGTCCGCGCCGGTGCCCTCCTCGGTGCCCTCGGGCTCCTTCTCCGGGTCGTAGTCCTTGAGCGACTCCACCTGATTGACAGGAAAACGCGACAGGGGCCGGGTGGCGGGGCAGGGGCTTGTGGGGGCCGAGGCGATGCGTGCGGGTGTCCCGTCCTCGGCCCCGTTCAACCCTACGAGCTGTTGAAGAAAGTCCGGTCTGCCTTGGCTCGGTTCCGACCCACCCGCATACCGAGTGCGGCCAGGGCGTAAGCGCAGCCACACAACCACGTGCTCAATCTGCTTCAACAGCAGGCGCTACGGCCAAGCCGCAAGGAACGCCCCGCCGCAGCGCACCTGCTTGTTGAGCGCCGCCAGCGCCCAGGTGCGGTCCCGCAGCAGCACCACACACGACTTGCTGCGGAACAGCAGCCTGCGGCAGGCGGGGACGGAGCGGGGCGGGGCGGGGGGGAGCGTGGGGGCCAACGGCCAAGGTCGAGGAGAGGCCCGGCCGCGTGGCGAGCAGCCGCGGGAGGCACATCAGCAGCAGGCGCCTGGCTGGCCCCACCAGCTGCGCGCGCTTCCGGGCACACACCACACCACGCACATGGGCACTCTAATCAATGTCAATGCACACCACTGCACATTCCCTCCCTCCCTCCCTGCCTCGCTCCCGCCCCACCGCAGCAGCGCGTGCTCCACCGCCAGCGTGGCCAGCGGGTCCCCCGCCACCTTGTCGTGCAGCATGAGCGCCATGCCCGCAGCCATGGGAGGGCCCTGCGCCGCCTCCTCGCTGCCGGGCCGCGCAAACTGCGCCAGCGCCGTGAGCAGGCCCAGCCGCAGGTGGGAGGCCAGCGACCTGCGGGCGGGGGTTGGGGGCGAGGGAGGGAGGGAGAGGCGGGAGGAAGGGGCGGGGGCGGGAGGGATCAGGGAGGGCAGGAGCCAGTGCGGGCATGGCCGGCGGGCGCCCAATGCGGGAGATGCCTCTTCCTCGGCGTGAAGCCCGGCGGCGTCAGGCGGCGTCAGGCGGCGCCAGCAGCGTGGCGGCGCTGCTGGCGGGCGTGCTGGTGTCGCTGCCGTGCGAGCCCAACATGGCGGACGTGCAGCGCTCGGTCGCCTTCGTGCAGCGCATGGCGGGCGTGGCGCTGACGGCGGCGCCCGGGGAGGCCATGGCGCTGTGGGCCGTTGTTCCACGGCTGGGGCGGCAGGGGCTGGCAGGCCGCCCCCGACCCCTGCCAGCCAGCGCATAGGGAGCAGCGCAGCGCCTGGACCGACACGGGCGGCCCGGCCAAGGCCAAGGCCAAGGCCAAGGCCAAGGCGCAGCGGGCCCCCTGGGCCCAAGTGGCCCAAGTGGACGCCAGCGGATGGGCCGGGGCCCGGGTGGCGGGCCGCTCTCGGCACGGGCCCCGAGGCGCCCGGGCTCAAGCGCATTAGGCGCCAGCCGCATATGCTAGCCGTCGGCGCACTAGGTGCACTAGGACCCGGTGTGGCATGTGGTGCGGCCATCCGCCATCCGCCCACCTGAACTCCGCGTCCAGGGGGCTGTCGGGGCCCTCGGGCGGCCCCGCGGGGCCCTCCACATCCAGCAGCAGCTGCGACATGACTGCCAGGGGCGGTGGGGCGGCGGGGCGGCGGGAGGGAGGAGACGAGGGCGGGGTGAATGAGGAGAGGCGGTGCCGGGAGCGGGGGACGATGCTGGCACGGGGACCAGGGGCGGTCTTGTGCTGCACGCTACGAGTCCAGGCCGCTGGCGGATCCCGGGGCTGGGCTGGGGCCACACGAGCCACGGCCGCGTGCCGCCTGTACGGCATCCCGGGCTGTGCAAATGTCAAGCGCTTATCAGAGGCTGTGGCGGACCGGTGTTGGGACAGGACGTGTTAGTTGCGGGCGGCGGGTAGGTGCCGCCAAGGCATGACACGGTGCCCCGCGCCTGGTCCCGCGTTGCGCTGGGCGGCCAGGCTCCTCACCCATGAGCTCTGGGAAGCTGGGCGGCCCCTTGGCGCTGACGGTGCGCGTGGCCGCCTGGTCCAGAGCCGTCGTAAGCTTGCTTAGCTGCGCGGTGTCGTTGAGCTTGTGCAGCTCGGTGAAGAGCTTGAGCACGGGCGTCTCCATGAGGCCCATGAAGCCTGCAGCGGTGCAGGGAGGTGGGGCGGGTGTGTGAGGGAAATCACAGAGGTGGGCCAGCGTAGCATCTGCGGGGAGAGGGGTTTGGTGCTAGCTGTTGTTCCGGGGATGCGGGGACGCAACACGCACCACACTCTTGGAGCCCCTCGACGGCATCCTGCACCATCGCTGCCAGCTCCGCTCTCCGGCGGTCAGCCATTGTGCGTCAACGAGTTGCTGCGGTTCCCTTGCAGCGATGCGTTGGTCTTGAGCAGGCACAGCGGTCAAGCGGAGCAGTGTTTCGGCGGGAGAATCCGGAAGTAGAGCCAACTCGCTTTCGCTGTAGGCTACAGGTCGTTGGTGTCGGTACGGTGCAATGTATATTGGGCAGTGATAGTGTGGGTTCTGTATTCGTGTATTGCCTCAACTTCGGGAACAGCGACAGCTCCATGCCAAACTGTCAGCGATCACGGCCACGAGCACGCTGCCACGCGGTCGCTACCAGCAGCAACACGAGTACCGAAGCCGAATTCCATTTGACAACCCTGACAAGTCGACTTGTCACCTGACCAGCATGCGAGCATTGCACGCCCGCCCCTTCTCGGCCAGCGCAGCCGGTCGGCTGCCCCCGCGTCTTTGTCGCCAGCCTGTCGCGACTGTCCGATGCGCCGCTGGCACGGCCTCGCCATCCACGACTAGCAAGTTTACTCTACCCGATGGCGTGAAACTGGAGCTCATCTCGCAGAAGGCAACGGTGCGCATTAGCAGTGGAGGCTGGGAACGAATTGGCTACCACTCGGCACGCACACATCACACGTTGGCCCACACCCCGCCACCCCAGGGCTCGTCCTCCCGCCCGCCGCTGATCTTCGTGCACGGCTCGTACCACGCCGCCTGGTGCTGGCAGGTGGGGGCTTGTGGGTCGTAGATCGCAAGCAGTGCGGTTGCATAGGGCTGCGTATTGGCAGGGTGTGCGGAAATGCGCTCAGTCGCTTCGCAGCTAATCGGGCCCCAGCCGGTGAGACTATGGCCCCGAACTCCGCCTCGCCGACGCCTTGGCGCATGCATAACATCCGACCCACACGTATCCTTCAACCCGACCATCGCATCCCACAGGAGAACTTCATGCCGTACTTTTCGTCCCGGGGGTACGACACGTACGCCGTCAGCCTCCGAGCCCAGGGCGGCAGCGACCCCGCGCCAGCAAGCCAGGTGTGCGAGGGAACCCATGCGGCCCCGCCGCACCCCTCGGCTGCACCCGCCATCCCTGGGGTCGCCCATCGGGTGCACGTGGCCCCGTCTTCCCATCCCCCGCCATGCCATCACCCCATCCTCCCTCCGGCCCCCAGGCCGTGGCTGGCACCATTGACACCCACGCCGCCGACCTGGCTTCCCTGCTGAGCGGCCTTGGCCTGGGCGCGGCACCCGGCAAGGCGCCCGTGCTGATTGGGCACTCCTTCGGCGGCCTCATCGTGCAGAAGTGGGTGCGGCCACACACGCACGCACTGTGTGCGGGGGCCCCTTGCCTGGGGCGGCGTGGCAGCGACGGGGTGCCGCAGATGCAGCGCCAGCAGTACACTGCCTGTACCGGTGCCAGTAGTTGAGCATGCCGCATCGCGTCTGCCGCTATCACGTCACCGCGCGTGACCACAACACCCCTCGTCCCCCAACCTCCCCGCCCAGGTACGTGCTGGGCAGCGCCAAGCCCGGCGCCGCCGCCACCTCGGCCGCGCCCGGCTCCTTCCCGCCGCTGGGGGGCGCCGCCTTGCTGTGTAGCGTTCCGCACACGGGCAACAAGCAGATGGTGACGCGGTTCCTGTTCAAGGACCCCATTCTGTCGCTCAAGCTCACCTGGTGAGGGCGGGCGGGCGGGACCAGCAAAAGGCGCGTGTGGTGGGGATGCTGAAGGAGGCAGATGGTGGCGGGTCCTTGTCGGGTTGACCCACGCTGCCTGCCTCTCAAGCTCACGTGTTGAGGCCGAGGTGGATGGGCTCGCGTGAGGGCGGCGGATGCGGTACCCCAGCGCCGCGACAGCCGGTAGTAGCCGCCACGGCCGCCGACGCCCGCGCCGCACGCCGCCGGCTACCTGGCCAGCCACGTGCGCTCCTGTGGGGGCTCCAGGCTGCCCGGACCGGCGCCCCTGATGCCGCCCGCCCCGGTAGCTTTGCGCGCCAGTGCGGCCTCGCTGCCCGCGCCACCCTGCCGCGTGCACACTCCCACCTCTCTTCCGCCCTCCTGCTGGCGCCAGGGGCTTCGTGGCGCGCTCCTTTGCCAAGAGCGAGAAGGCCTGCAGGGAGCTGTTCTTCTCGCCGGACGTGCCCGCCGACAAGCTCACGCGGTGGGGCCGGGGCCGGGGCCGGGGCCGCAGCGGGTCCCGGTCTGGCCTGCAGCGGAGCAGCTAAGCTGGAGCCAGCTGGCGCGAGCGCCCTTCCCGGCTGCAGCGTGCCGGTCAGGCTGCCCTGCTACGACCCCCGACCGCCCCTAGCCCCTCCCTGACCGGCCCCTGCCGCCAACATCCGCTGTCACCAAGGTCGGCCTGATTGCCCCTCTCACCCACGCTTTCCTGGCCCCTTCCCGCACCGCCGCATGCCGCACCGCTGCTGGCAGGTACCAGCGGCTGCTGGCGGCCGCCAGCCCCACCCGCATGATCGACCTCAAGTGAGGCCAGCCCGAGGGCTCGGGGGCGCTGGACGGGGCCTCCTCCGCACCGCTGCTGCAACACACGGCTGGCGGGCATCCAGATGCGGCCGCTGCCAGCCCGGGGGCTCGGGAAGGCGCATCCCCCACTGCATGGCCAGTCTGGGTGGAGCCAGTGGGGTAGCCGGCGGCCGCACCCGTCAGCCCGGGCCGCTGCTGGGCCGGACGCGGGCGCGGCCCAGGGAGAGGCGAAGGGAGGGTCACGGAGCACGGAGGGGCGCCAGCGGGGGAGCCAGCGGCGGGGAGTAGGCAGCACGGATGCCTGGGGGCTGGGCCGCATGAGCCTGGCCTGGACGGAGGCGGCGGGCAGCGTCGCTGTCGGAGCACGGTCGCGTGGTGACGTGTCGTGCCTGGCGCCCTGATGCCCACCGGCGACCGTGCCTGCTGCCGTGCCGCGCCCTTCCTCATCGTGCCCTGCCCCGCCCTGATCCTGGCCCGGCCCCCGGCCCCCGGACCAGGGACATGAACGCCCAGGTGCCGCTGCCGCCGCCCCCCGCCACGGCGCCGCCCGCCTTTGTGCTGGGCGGCGCCCAGGATACGGTGGTGGATGTGGAGGCGGTGCAGGTGGGTGGTGGGGCGCGGCGTACGGCACACGGCAGCACATGGGCTTGCGATCATGGCGTGCGTGCGTGCGTGTGTTCAGAAGTAGGTGACGTGTGTGCACATGCAAGCGCATGTGAACACGAACACTGGCTCGGTGCCGCTGCCTTAAGACAGCAGGCGGGCCCGAGTCGCAGTACCACGATGTCGTCGGCGTCCTCACCAACCAACGATGCGCGCGGTGTCCCCTCCCTCCCCCTCCCTCCCCTCCCTTCCCCTCCCCCATCCCCCCCCTGCGCAGGAGCTGGCGGCCTACTACGGCACCTCGCCGGTGGTGCTGCAGGGAATGGCGCACGACTGCATGCTGGTGGGAAGAGGGGGCAGGAAGGGGGTTAGGAAGGGGCCGCGGCGTGTGGTTCGTGTGTGCACCTGCCCGCCCTCGCCCAGGCAGCATGCCTTGCCGGCGTGCGGCATCTGCCCCGCCTGCTGTCACCCCACCTTCCCGGGCTGCTGCCTGCCCTGCCCCCATCCCGCCAGGACACGCGGTGGGAGGAGGCGGCGCGCGAACTCGAGGGCTGGCTTGCGAAGCTGTGAGGAGCGCGGCCGCGAGCGAGGCTGCGGGGGCCTGGCTCGGTAGCGATCGCTCTTGGCCCCTTTTTGTCGGGAGGGTGGAGGCCGGGGACGTGCAGGGGCTGGGGGTGGCCGAGCCGCGAGCGGAGAGGGCGCGGACCGGGGTTATGGTGAGTATGGTGCCTTGGCGTGTGCGCACTGCCTGCAGAGGGACCAGCGCCCGCAAGCTGGATGACGCATGACGCCCGTCAAGCGGGGACTAGCAAAGCGCCGGATTGGAGCAGAGAGACTGAAAGAGGGGCGACCCCTGGGCCGAAGGGGTTAGGAGGCGGCCAGGTCGGTGCTGGCCAGTGTATTGCTGCCGGTGATGGTGATGGCCAGGGCGGGGGACTTGGTCAACATGGATTGCAGGCCACGTGCGGGAGAGAGGGAGGGAGAGGCCCGCATCTAGGGGTCGCGCTTTCATGTGCGCACGTCACATGCAACCTCATGCTTCCTGGCAGGAGTGAGGGCGCAGGGGTGCCGGCAGTCCTGCCATGCATCCGCAGGCCCGACCTTCACGTGGGTCGGGGCCCCTGGCACTCCGAAATGGCTGCTGTTGGTACCCGTAAGGCGTGGATGGGTAAGGAAGGCTGGGAAAGAAGAGTCTCCGTCGGTGCTCGTCCACTCTCGTCCCAGTACTGCACAGAATCAGCTCACAATCAGCTTCGCCGGAGCCAACATGGCATCGCGTGAGCAACGCGCGACGCATGGACCCCTTAGCTAGGAACGTAGCACGTAGCATTCAAATACCTCGAGGCACGTTCTCCGGCCTGCTCACTACGGAGCAACGGAGGAGTCGACGCTTGCTAAATAGCCACGAACGTTCGTAGACCTATGGCAAGGGCCGCTACGCCGCCGGCGGGGACCAGCGGCACGGCGACTCAAACAAAGGCTCGTTGAAGATGCAGGCCGACCCGCCCGCTCCGCTCCGGCGCCAGGCGTCAGGAGCTGACACCGCCCTGTCAAATGCAGTTACCAGCGTGACAGTGTCCCAGGCAGACGAGAGCGAGGGCGAGGGCCAAGCTGCGAGTGCCGGGCCGCAGCTGGGAGCCGGCAGCACGGGCGAGCCTCCCAGCCCGGTAAGCAAGAAGAGGATGCCTTGTCGTAATGGCTTGGGAGACAGGGCTGGTTGCGCGACCAGCGACTCTACCGCAATCTCGCTGACCGTGCACCACCGGCGTCCTTGACTTCCGCAGCGAGCTGCCAGGAGTCAAGTCTCGACTGCAGTATCGTTCGAGGGCGCACGGGCTGCCGGTTCGGCCGTGCAGCCGGAGCGGTCAGCAGTGGATGAGGACTCGGCGCTGTCAGCTGCGGAACCTGATGGTGAGGCTTGGAAGCGGAGCTGCAATTGATGCTGCCATGCGTAGCCTGCATCAACGAGACGGGTCGCTTTCGGGCCACGGGCTCCGCCGACGTCCCCGAAACTCCCGCTTCCTCGCAGGGCCCCTCCGCTCCAACCGGCCGCAGCAGGGCCCCCGGCCCGCCAACAGCCTCATTTCCACGGCCGTGCACCCCACCATGCGCAACAATGCGGTCTCGAAGCACAACAACCAGGTCGCTCCCCCGCAGCAGCACCACCACGGCCAGCAGCCGGCGCCACACCAGCAGCACCACCTGCCGCCGCAGCAGCCAGCCCACGCTCACGCCATGCTCGGCGCCGGCCCCAGCCACCTGCCATACGGCAGGGGTGGAGGCCTGACGGCTGAGCACTACGCTTCTTCACCGGAGGTGCAGCGCCCGCGCAGCATCACCTCCCATGCCGCAGAAACACGCGGCGACGGCCACGGGGCCCGGGGCGTGCTTGCCGGCGGGGCTGGCCACGGGGCTGGCGAGTTTGGAGCCAGCCCCGGACATGGGGTCCGCGCGCACCCGGCGCGCTCCAATGCACGCGGCGCGACGCCGGCATCGGTCTACGGCCAGCTGCAGGCGCCCGCGGCCGGCGCAGGCCCCTCCTCGCCACACAAGCACGAGCAGCAGCATTTGCACGTGAGTCGCGGTCTGCTCTAGTGCTGTTGAATGCTGGAACCCATTCCGTGCCCATGCCTTGGCGGTGCCCCTGAGCCCCGCTTGCCAGTGACCTGTCTTCCAAACCACGCCCCTCCTGCACATTCGCAGTGGGCCGCCGGGGCCGGCGGCGGCCCTGCCGGCGGCGCGGCGATGCTCGACCCTGCGGCCGCCGCCGCTGCGGCTGCGGCGTTCCTCGGCAACGGCTACTTGGGGGGGTGGGGCCTCATGCAAAGTCTTGGGCGCGGCGGCGGTGCCGGCCCGTCAGCAGGCGGCGGCGCCGGTCCGCTGGCGATGCCACCGGGCCCGCACCTCAGTCTGGCGCTAGGGCAGCTGCACCAGCTCCAACAAGCGGCCACGAGCATGCAGCAGCAGGCGCTGGCAGCGGCCGCGGCGGCCGGTGACGGTGCGGGGCCTTCAGGCCGGCCGGGAGAGGGGCCGCCGCAGCGGCACGGCCATGGCCAGGTGCAGCTGCAGGGCCCGGAGCACTTTGGGCACCCTTCCTTCGGGGGGCCCAGCCACCAGGGCCCCGTCGATGACGCAGCGCCGGCTCCTGGGGATGCCTTTCCGGGCCCTGGCGGCCGCGGAGCGGCCGGCGAGGCGGGACCTAGCGCGCCAGGGTCGCGGCCAGGGGCATTCGGGCCGCGGCCGCCCGACTTACCCAATGACTGGCGACACAAGCGGCCGCCGGCAGCACCGGCTCTTGCCGTGCCTGCGGGCATGCTGGGCTCTGGAGCCTACGGCAGCACCGCCGGGGGCCACCCGTTCTCGGTCGGTGACATGCCCGCCCTGCACGGCCTCATGCTAAGCGCGGCGGCGGCAGTGGCCCATGGCAGCGCCGCCGCCGCCGGGTCAGGCGTTGGTGGCGGCGCCGTTGCTGGCGACGCTGGCGGCGGCGCTGCGATGCACTTGAAGCATGAGCTTGGGCTGGAGGCGCATCACGGCTCGCACGCGGCGGGGCCCCTACACCAGGCGCCGGGCCAGCGGGAGTCGGGCTTCGCGGTAGCAGCCGGGGGACCGCAGCAGGGCGCTGTGCCAGCCGGGCAGCAGCAGCCGCAGCAGCATCTCTGGGCAGAGCCAGGACAGCACAGCCCCGGGGCCGGCGGCGCCGGGCTCGACGGCGGCGACGGTGGCGGCGCCGCGGGCGCGCCGGCGGCTGGTGATGCAGGCGCCGCGACGGCCATCTCGGTGTGCGGCGCTGGCGCCGCTGGCAGCCCCGCGGGTGGCGGCGGTGGAACGGGCCCAGGCGCCATGCGCCTCTACCTCCCAGTCATGGTCCCCATCGACCTGGTGCATGCCCAGATGGCGCTGTCGCAGGTGGCGGCAGCGGCAGCCGCCGCCGAGGCGCTCGGCCCCGGGCAGGGTCCGCCACATGGCGACGCCGCCCATGCCGCTGGCTTGCCGCCGGGTGCCGCCGCAGCCACTGGGGCTGGGGCCGTGGCGTCTGCACACGGCACGGCGCACGCGGTGCCGCACCGCTCGCCGCCACAGCCGCAGATGTCCGTCATGGAGTCGGCGCAGGCGGGGCTGGCCGCGACGGCGTCAGTGGGCGGCGGCGGCCGCCAGCACTACGCGGCGGGGATGCAGGCCGCGGCCTCGGTCGCAGGAGCTTGCGGCGGCGGCGAGGGCCATCGCGGCGGCGCCGCTGACGGTCCGGGCAGCCCGGATGTGGCCCCAGCCGACGGCGGCGCGGGCCGTGCCGGCGGCGGCGTCGCTACGGCTGTTGACGGCGGCCCGCACCCGGGCATGTCGCAGCACAGCGCAGGCAGCAACCGCGGCGGCGCCGGTGGCGGCGCCGGCAGCCCAGAGGTTGCAGCGCAGGCGGCAGTAGCAGCACCGGCAGCTTCGGGTGTCAACACGCCGACGGCCTCCGTCGCCGCGCCGCCCGGCGGCGCTGCCGGTGACGGCGCCGCTAGCGTCGGCGGGCTTGGCGGCGCGCCGCCACTGGCGGACCAGCACCTGCATGCCGGCGGGGGCGGCGCGGCTGCCGGCGGCGCCGTCGACGGCGCCGCCGCCGGGGCCAACTTTGGGCCTGGCGGCGGCGGCGCCAACCATGGCCAGCAGCACCAGCACGCCAACAGCAATGCCTATGGCGCCGGGCCTTCGATGACGCATACCGCCGACTACCGGTCCCACTTGCAGGTGGCGCTGAGCCTGCTGCTGCAGGCCACGTCCGCCGCATTCAACAGCCAGCGCCAGAGCGGCATTGCCGGCGCCGGCGAGGGCTCGGGCATCTTTGCCGCTGGCGGCGGCGGTGGTGGTGGCGGCGGCGGAGCGCAGCAGGCCTCTGCAAGCAACGCCGTGGGGCCCGAGCCCAGCGACGCCGACATGGGCGACGGCGCAGGGCCCGGCGGTGCCGCCGGCATGGCCGATGGCGGCGGCGTGGCCAGCAGCGGCGGCGCAGGGCCCGGTCACGGGATCGCAGCCACAAGCGGCGGCGGCGCCGTTGCTGGTGGGCATGCCGGCGGCGCTGGCGCCTCCGTTGCGGCGGCGCCCGTGGCCGTTGCCCGGTCCATGCACGGGGCGGCGGCAGCCCCGGCGGCGGCGGGGATGGCCGAGCCCATGGACACGGAGGGACAGGTTGTGGACCAGGCCATGGCCGTCAGCCGCGACGACATGGCCGCCAGCCCGGGCCCGGCGGCAGCGCGCGCCGACACCGTCGGCCCCGGCGGCGCCGCCGGCGACGGCGCCGCCGTGGCCGACGGCGCCGCCAGCCCGGCAGCCTACCAAGCACCGCAGTGGTCGACGCAGGCCGGCGGCGGCGCCGCTGGCGGCGGCGGGGCCCGGTCCGTAATGCACGGCAGCAGCGGTGCCGCTGGGCACGGCGGCGGCCGCGGCGGCAACCACCACGGGGCCGCCTTGGGGCACGGCCATACGCCGCAGCATTACCACCACCACCAGCCGGCGGCACACGGTCATGCTTATCACCATCGCGGCAGCGGCGATGGCGGCGGCAGCGGCAATGGCGGCGGCGTTGCCGACGGAGGCGCCGGCCCCGGCGGTGGTGTCGGCGAGTGTAGCCCCGGCGCTGCCGAGATGGCAGGGGACGTAGGCCTGCCTGGTGGCGGTGGTGGCGGCGGCAATGCCGCCGCTGCGGGTGCCTCTGTCGGCAGCGCCGGCGGTGGCGCCGCCGGCGACGGCGAGCAAGGTGACAACAACTCGGCGCTGGCGCTCGACGCCGATGCGGGGCACCCGGCGGCGTCGGTCCACGCAACCGTGATTGCGGAGGACAGCTCGGAGGGCGGCGGCGACGACAGCGGCAGCATGGAGGTGCCGCCGGCGGCTGCGCGCGGCCTGGACGAGGGCAGCGGCGGCGCTGGGTTGGGCGGCGGCGGCGGCGGCATGAGCAAGGCGGCTGTGGAGCGGGGCGAGATCATGAGCCAGCGCTTCGACGGCGGCAGGTGCGAGCCCGCTCCGACGCAGCACGCACGTTACTGCCGGCTCTCCAACCGCACACGCCACCTCACACGCCGTGCTGCTCACTCCCGCCCCTCCCTGCTACCTGCCTCCCTCCCTCCCCAGGTCCCGCTCCCGCGAGGGCCAGGCCTCCAAGCAGCAGCAGCCCCACGAGGCGCACGCGCCGCTACTGGGCCTGGGCGGTAGCCGCCTGCAGGGGGCCAGCAGCATGGCGGCGCCGGGGGGCGCGGCGGCGGGCGGCCCGGGCGCGGGCGGCGGCGCGGGCATGGGGGGCAGCCACCACGCCGAGGCGCGCAGCCCGCTGCGCCACAACGGTAGGAAGGGCTCGGAACAGTTGGGCGCGCACAGGCGCATGGTGCGCCATGGGCGTGGCCAGGGCCGCTGGCTACCTGGCTTCCTTGCGCTCCTCGGCGCTTAGCTTCCTCTCTGCCCCTCGGCCTCTGCCCTTGCCGCCGTAGCCGTGGCCGACCCCCGCGACAGCTCCATGGGCATGGCCGCCGGCCCCTCCCACGACGGCACCGACTCTGGCAGCAACGGCGCCACCACCAGCGACACGGTGGACATGGCCGAGGACGACAGCCGCATGGGCTCGGCCAGCGAGGGGCCGGGGCCGCGGCTGCAGCGCTCGCGCATGGGTGGCCTTGGGCAGCAGAGCGGGGAGCGGGGGGAGCGGGGGCTCGTGCTCACGGACGAGAACCTGCTGCCCACTGACGAGGCGGGCGGGGAGAACGGAGGGGAGAACGGAGGGGAGAACGGCGTGGCGGTGGGGGGAGGCAGCGGCGGCGCGGGCATGGGCCTCGGAGCGGGGGCGAGTGCGGGCGGCGGAGGGGGGATGGGGCATGGACACGGGCACGGCCTGGCGCTGATGCTCATGCCTGCCGATGAGGCCATGGGGGAACGCGGCGACGACAACGACAATGCCGGCAGTGCCGAGTGTGACGACGAGGACGGCGTGGGCGGCAGCGGGGGCGGGGTCATGGAGGACGGGGAGGCGGATGGCGAGGCGGACGGTGGCGCGAGGACCAGCGTTGGCCCCGCGGCGGCGCTGCTGGGCATGCTGGGCGGCGGTGGCGGCGGCGCCAGCACGGGTCACATGGAGCGAGGCAGCGGCGGCAAGGGCTCTCAGGGCGACAAGGTGGGCACCTGGCGGCGGCGGCAGCAGGGCAGGGCGGTGGGGCCTGGGGCCTTGTGGTCTCCTACGTGACTGCCGTGCCTGACGTCTCCCGCCGCCACTGTGCCGCCTCCCTGCCGCAGGCTGCCAGCCACCACCCAGGAGTGCCCGGGCCGGACCACGGCCACCACCACCCGCACCACCATCCCCACCATCACGCGCACCACCACGCGCCGCTCGCTGCGGCCGCCGCCGCCAGCGGTGCCCCCGCTTGCCCGCTGCGCGCTCTGGGCGTCGCCCTCGCGGGTGCTGCCGCCAGTGGCGGCGGCGGCCTAGCGGACCGCGGCAGCCCTGCCCCCCAACGGGTAGGCTGCCGTGCTGCCCGCCTTGGTCCACACTCCGCGCACACTGCGAAGCGCCGCCTGGCTGCCTTCCCACACCATGAGCTGCGCCCATCGCTGCGCTGCGAAGCGCATCGCTTGCAAGCTCTCGCTGCACATGTCTGGTGGCAGCGCTCACCTGCCGCCCCCACCTCCCCGCTTCCCTCAGGCCCAGCTGCAGGCCGCCAACAGCACCGCCATCAGCCCCATGATGCTGCACGGCCACGACGGCGGCGGCGGACCCGGCGGCGAGGAGCTGGGGGGCGGCGGGGCCGGCCTGGGAATGGGCCCCGGCCGCCGCTCGTGCGGCGCGGGCGCGGGCCCGGCCTTCAGCGCATCGAACGCCGACCGGCCGCCGCCAGGTGGGGGACTGGTCATGGGGGCTGGGGCCTGGTTTTGGCTGTGGACGCGGATGTAGCTTTGGCTTGCTCCCGGCCCCGACCCTGCCATCCGCGGTTGCTTAACCGTACGCAAACCTCCTGCCACGACCCTCGCAGATGAGCCGACGAGCGGCGGCTGCGCAGCCGGCGGCGCTGCCGCCGCCACCGCCGGCGGCGCCAAGTCATCCAGCCGCGACGCCGCCGGCAGCGCGCGGCACCACACCTCCCCTGGCGCCGACGCGCAGGGCCCCGCGGGCGCGCTGGACCTCCGCCAACGATCCGCTGGGCTCGCTGGCTCGGCTGGCGGTGCGGCGGGGCCCCTTGTCGCTGGGCCCGAGGGCCATGGCCACGCAACGGCGCATGGTCACGCCCACGGCGGCGGCGCGCTGCCGGAGCCCGAGGCTGACGTCTCAGGCGGGCAGCCGGCAGTCGCCGCCCTGATGGGTCCGCAGGATCCGGGGCCGCTGGCCGGCCACGCGACGCAGGCGCACAGCGTGCAGCAGCCCCTGGCGCACGGCGGCGCTGCCGCCGCCGCCGGCACAGGGCCGTCGCCCGCGCACGGCAACCGCCGTGGCGGCGGCCAGGCTGGAAGCAGCGACGGCGCGGCGCGCGCCGGCGGCGCCAACACGACGCTGGCGGCGCTGGGGCTGGCGGCGCTGCACCCTGGTAGCGTGCTGACGACGGCCTCGCAGCCGAGGCCCGCCGACGGCGCCGGCCACCATCCCCAGCACGCCGTGGCGCAGCACGCGCCGCAGCCTCAGGCCGCGCTGCTGCTGCCCAGCCCGCACAGCGCGCAACGCGTGCGTGAGTCCGTAAGCGCCGCCGGCGGCCACCCCGGCGGCGCTGCCAGTGGCGGCGGCGGCCGGGGCTTCCAGGACGCGGTTCCCCAGGTCACTGAGATCCACGGGTCGTATGCTCGTACGGCGGCGACCGCCGCCGAGGCGCTTGCGCTGCGGCACCAGGCCGAGCGGCTGGTGGCGGCGGCCGCCGCTGCAGCTGCGGCGGCAGCGGACGAGGAACGCGTCCGCAGCGCCTCTCCCGGCGGGCCGAGCCTGTCTGCGGTGATGCCGCAGTTCACTGAGGTGCACGGCGCCTTTCTTCGTACTGCGGGCCGGGCGGCGGAGGCGCAGGCCGTGGCGCTTCGCGACGGCGCCGCCAGTGGCGGCGCCGCCGCCGGTGCCGGCCTGCAGGACGCCGGCGCCGCCGGCTCTACTGGCGCCGCCGCTGCTGCCATTGCCGGCGGCAGCGGCGGAGCGGGCGGCGCCGGCGGCAGTGGCAGCGGCGGGGCGCAGCAGGACGCAGTCATGTTGCTGCCGATGGCGGCCGGCGCTGAGTCGGCCGGCCTCGCCGGCCACTCACCCCGCGACCTGCCGCGTCAGCTGCAGGCGCCGCTGGCGCCGCAGCCGCAGTACGCTGCCATTGTAGCGCCGGCCGCCAGCGGCTCGCAAGCCCTGCCAGCGCTGGGCCCAGCCGCGCTCGCGTTGGCGCTGGCGGCGGCTCACGGTGCCGGCAGCACCGCGGACAACGGCCTCTTGTCGCATCGCGGCGGCGCCGGCGGCGCCGCCGGCCGCCACGAGGCCGGGCCGCATGGCGGTCACGGAAACGCCAAAGCACAGTCGGCCCTGCACCCGCTACCCGCCAACAGCGGCGCCGGGGCCGGCGGCGCCGCCGCCGCTCGGGCCGGCCCGGCGCTGCGCTCCGGCAGGGCACGCGGTGGCGCCGAGGCCGCCGGGCACGAAGGCGCCTGGGGTCCTGGCGGCGCTGCGCTGCGGTCCGTGGGCGGGTACGGCAGCACGGGGATGCCCCGATCGCCGCCGCACGGCGCAGGCGGGCTGGAGCCGGCGGTGTCGCAGTCCGCGGAGGCGGAGCTGCCGCTGCCGCTGCAGGGCGCCGCCAGCACCGCCGCCGCCGCGTTTGGCGGCGGCGCCGCCGTAGCGGAGGTACCGACGGGGACCATTGGCGAGGACGCGCCCGCCACGAGCTGCCTAGGTGCCACCGTCGGCGCCGCCGGCCCGACGCAGTCGGCTGCTGCCAGCGGCGGCGGCGCCGGGGGCGCGCTGCTGCCGCTGCCGCCGCTGCCGGACGCGGAGCCGCACCACCATGCGCACGCGGGCAGCGGCGGTGGCGGCGCTGGTGGCGCCGCCAGCCGCCAAGCGCAGGCGACGGAGGCGCCGCCGTCGACGCTTGCGGACGCGTACGGAGGCTACGACGACTATGACAGTGATGGCGAGCGGCGGCGTGCTGAGGGCCCTCCGCAGCCCCAGATGACGATCCTTGTCACCTCCCACGCCGCAAACTCGCACCACACCGTCAGCGGCGGCACTGCCGTCGTGTCAGAGGCCGATAACGGCGACGCCGCCGGCGGCCGCGAGGAGGTCCGTGGCGCCGGTGGCAGCCCCGCCGTCGCGGCCTGGGAGGAGGAGTTTGACGGGCCGCCGCGGCCCAGCCGTGGCGCCGCCGCAGCGGCGCTGCCAGCCAAGAGCGCTGTGATGTCGTCCGGCCGTGTGGATGATGGGCAAGCCGTCAGCCAACGGCAGGCCTCGCCACGGCGCCGCAGCCCTCCTCAGCCTCAGCACGCGCAGCAGCAGGATGCCGAGGCGCCGGCGCCGCAGCACGCGCAGCACGGCGCGGGCCCGATGGAGGTGGATGGCGCAGAAGCCGCGGGCCCCTCTGGCTTCGCTGCCGCTGCGGCATCGGGCCGCGGGCTCGGGGGCCGCCGCGGCCGGGGCGAGGGCGGTCGGTCGCGTGGCGAGAAGCGCAAGCGGGCCCAGGCAAGCGCGCTCAAGGGCCAGGACGGCTGCGCAAGCGGCGGCGCCGAGGGCGCCAGCGGCGGCGCGTCGGCGGCGGACGGCGAGGGGCCGCCGCTGCGCCGCGTGCCCGCCGGCGGCTGCTAGCGCGGGGCTGCTTGCTTGTTGCGGAGGGCCGTGATTGGGGACTGCTCGGGCCCTCTGTATCAGCCGTGCTGGAATAGCGTACATACGAGTGAGGGCGGAGCGGCGACCTGCGTGGCAGCAGCTCTCTCGAGGCAAGGTTTCACGTGCTCCGGGGTCCAGCCGGTGGTGGCTGGGGGACGGATTGGGGGCTGCTCGGATGGGGTCCGGCTGGCCAGGGTCCCTTGCTGGTCGTCGGCCTGGGGCGAACGCCCTGGGCAGCGGGGGCGCGGCTCGTGACCCGTAGCACGCCAGGCGAGGGGCAGCGAGAGGCGAGGCGGTGAGCGCGTGAGCACTGTGTGTGCTGACCAGGCAGGCGCGGTCCTGGTGCGAGCCGCGGCGCGCGGGAGCGCGGTGGTGTGCGGCAGTGACAGGCGAGGCCCGCACGGCTTCGCGACCCAGGGGCTGGATGCCCCGCCCAATAAATGGCCGAGGTCGGACGGACGCGTGGGGTGGGGCACGCAGCCCTCGTGCAGCAGGGAGCCGGCGGGACCCGCGGGGAGCAGGCGGGGGAAGCACGGCGCGCTGCTGCTCTAAGAGTGTCTGGCTGTTGCAGGCTAGGTGGTGGCCCTGACCGCTGAGGCGGCTTGGCGTGGTGTTGTGTTGGGGTCGCTCGGCGCGTGTGGCGATGTCAGCGAGAATCCCGCTTGGAGCGCCAGGCGCGGTGGCGGCCGGGCGCGGAGCGGCATTGGCAGCGACGGCCGCCGCCGCGCGGGCGTGTTGGCGGCACGTGGCGATTTGAGGATTGGGCCAGCGGCACGAGGGCGGCCGAGCTGCTTGCGTGCAGCGGAGCTGGGCCAGACCGGGAGGGCCCTCGAGTGGCGTGCTTGGTTGCTGAGTGGGCTGCCCTGTGTCATGGGGCGCCACCGCCGTGGCCCTGTGCCGGCTTGGCCTTGTGTGTTGCTGACGGTGGACTGAAATGTGGCGTGTGGCAGGCGAGCGGCAGTAGCCCGGGCCTGGTGCTGCATTGCCAGCTTGGCTCCCGCCTGCCCCGGCTGCTCCAGCGGTCAGCAAGCCTGTGACGCGTGTGGGGGCGTGTGCGCGTTTTGAAAGGCCCTGGCTGCGCGGTGTAGCGGCAACGCCAGTGTGCCTCGTGCGCTGCGTGTGGTTGTGTGAAGGTGTGACGGCGTGAAGTCCGCCGTGTGTTGACTTGCTGCCCGCCCGGCGCCCACGCCTGCGGCGCAACATTCGCGCAGGGCCAGGGTGGCTGGGGCGTGGCTGCAGCCGCATTCGCCGCTGTGGGGCTTGTAATGCGACGTACGCGAGTCGGCCCGGCACACGATCCTCGCACCTGGTGCTAGCTGCGCGACCGTGCGCTCACACCCCTGGCTCGCCCCAGCTCGGCGCTATCTGCCGCCAGGTGCAGCGGCCGGACCTCGCTCAGGCGGGGCACGTCGCTGCACATCAACAGCGGCGCCTGGTGCGGCGCGCTCGCGCCGTGAGGTTATGGACGCACGACCACGCATGGCGGCGCGCGGCGAAGATGAGCTCCGAGCTTACTCAGGCCATGCGCTCATGAGGCAAGCTAGGGCTTGGTATGTGTCTGGTTCCTTGCAGAAGTCCTGGGCCATCTTCGTAAGGGGAGGATTTCCCCTGGTCCGTCCAGGTCTTGGTCAAGGTCGGGCGGCGGAAGGGTGAGCCGCATGGTTCGTGTCTCACGACTGACCAATCGCTGGACTGGTAAGCTTGAATACCCCTTGGCATACATAAACCTTCGCTAAGCAACCTCAGCAGCCACGCAACCCAAACAGGAGGCGCCCTTGCTGGGTTTTTGCTTTCTCACGGGTTATCAGCTGCTTCGCTCTCAGCTCGGGCAAAGACTACCTGGAAAGCGTAGCAGGCCTTGTCGGCAAACACCGAATTTACGAAACACCCACAATACGCCGCTAGCCTGACGACCTGGGGATAACGCAGGTTTCTATACGCTAAGTTTGTCGACAATCCTGAAGAGAAGCTTTGCCCACAGCTGCTGTCGCTTTAGACGGCCCACGCATCCTCCCGACATACGGCCGCGCGTGAGCGCTGGTCGAGCAGCGGGATGCAGTGCCCATTATTGCACGCGTCGCGTGCACGGCTACGCAAGCAGGGGCCGTCATGTCGTCGAGGCTCCGCGACGGCTGACGCATTCTGCGCCACTCGTCGTTCAGCGCCACACAGCTTGCACCAACGTACTCAACATAATGGACTACGTCATGTCGCTGCGCTGGCGGCAGCTAGCGCGGCGCCGTCGGAGGAACCCTCGCGTGCGCTGGACATCGGCCGCACGCTGCGCTCGCGGCTGTCGTCACCTCATGACAAGGAGATATTTGCCATAGCGATGCCGGCCTTCGTGGGCCTTGCACTGGAGCCCTTCGTGAACTTCTTCAACGGGGGTGAGCAGTCAGGCTCTGCGCACAACATCACCATCCATCCACCCATCCATCCACACCACTCGTCCGCTCACACGCCACAAACCCGCAGCCGTGCCCAGGCCTACCTCCAGATGCGGCCAATGAGCCACCCTAGGCCATCATCATGCACCGCGCTGCGCAACCCAAACCGCACACCGCCACCGCCGTACTAGCCCACCCGCAAGCTGTTCCCCTTCTCAGCCTTTGCGCTCGCGTCGCCTTCCCTGCACACGTCCGCTCCTCTCCCCTCGCCTCCCCGTGCCACGCCACGCTGCCACCTTTATCCCCCCTCTTTCTGCATCCCGGCCCCGGCCCCCCGGCCCCCCAGGCATAGGGCCCACCCGAGCACCTTGCAAATGAACGTGTCGCTGGGCACGTGCTGTCAACGTGTCGCCGTCCCCTCACTTTTCCCGCCCACTTTCCCTCACCTCCCCCACCCCTTCTGTCCCGTCAGGCATGGTGGGCCACCTGGGCACCTTCCAGCTGGGCGCCGTGTCGCTGGGCACCACTGCCCTCAACTCCTTCATCTTCATCTTCTCCTTCCTCAGCCTGCTCACTGTGCCAGAGGTGGCGGCCGCCGTGGCTAAGAACGACGACGAGCAGGTGCGAGCGAAGGAGGAGCGGGCACACAGGGGGACACGAGCGGACACGGACTCACACATGACCTAGTCGACGTGCACTACGTGGGGCCGCTAGTGTGTGCGGCGCGGCGAGAGGTCGCGGGCCAGGCGCTGCGCAGTCGCCGAGGCCCCTCCTGCACTCCTGGCCGCCGACCCGGCCTGTGCCGCCGCTGGCTGCTCCTGCCATGCCCTGCGTAGGTGTCCCGCGTGGCAGCCCAGAGCCTGTGGCTGGCGGCCGGCTGCGGCGGGCTGACGGCGGCGCTGGTGCACTTCAATGCCGGCTTCATCGTGGGAGGTGGGGCAGACGGGCGACGGGGCGGGGCGCTGGTGCCGCAGGCTGGGGCGGCGCGGTGGCGCGATGGCCGGGCAGACGCGGCAGCGCGCGGGCGTCGGCGTCGGCTGCGCACCACCGCATCCGTCGGCAGAGCGGCCGGATGGCTGGTCGGCTGTGCATGGGGCCCAGAGGGCTGAGAGGCATCGTGTAACCTCAGCCTGCGCCGTGACGAAGAGCCCGCCCTCCTGGCCAGGAGCCCGCCCTCCGTACGACCGCCCTGCTCCGGCCCCTCATCGATGCACCGCCCTCCCGCCCTCGGCTTGCAGCGCTGCACCCGCCGGAGCCCGCCGTGGCGGCCTACGCCACGCAGTACATCAAGGTGGGCGGCCTGCCTGCCCCGCTGCCCCTCTGCCCCGCTACCCCACTGCCCCGCTGGCATGTGGGTTTGGCCACCTGCTGGGGTGCCCCGGCAGTGGGGAGACCCACCTGGCGCATGCGGCACAGCGGCTTTGGCCCGGGCACCTGGCTCCAGGGAGGCGTGCCGCCTGCCGCCGGGCCCCGGGTAGGCCCGCTAGCTGAGGCCCAGCCGCCGCATGCCCGCCGGCCCTCAGCTCCTGCTGCCCTGCCCCGGCCCCCCTCGCTGCCCCACCCCTCCGCCGGTCAGATCCGCGCCCTAGCCATCCCGGCCTCGCTGCTGGGGTTCGTGGCGACGGGCGTGTTCCGCGGCTTCCGGGACACTCGCACCCCGCTGCTGGGCACCGCTGCCTCGGTGGCCGTCAGCTTCTGCCTGCACGTGCTGCTGCTCAACGGTGGGGTTGGGAGAGCGGCAGGGCGGGCGGCGTGTGGGGGCCGCAGGGGCAGTCGGGCTGTGGGCCAGGGGGGGCGCGCGGCAGGGGAGAGTCGCGACGGGCGCAGGGCGTGGCGCAGGGGGGCCCATGGGGCTCAGGGGCAGCAGCCCATGCTGCTCAACGGCGAGGGCCCGGGGCACCACAAGGGGCGGGCATGACCAGGGGGGCAAGGACAGCGCGCGTTAATGGCAGGTGCGACAGCAGCGGGCCGCTGCCACTGCCTCGAGCGCTGCGGCTTCCCGCCCCCACGCAGCAGCACAATCTTGAGCACGCTTCCAGGTCGACCCCGCCACCTGCCTCTGGCCCGTTTCCCTTCCCAGTGCTGCATCTGGATGTGGCAGGGGCGGCCATGGCCAGCGCCGGCGCCTCAATGTCGTCCTGCGCCGTCATGATGGCGGCACTGCTCATCCGCAAGAAGGCAAGCAAGGGGCAGCAGGGGGCGGAGGGCTGACGGAGGGGGCGCCGCCAGGGTTCGTGGCGCTGTCGTGGCCGTACCGTGGGTCCGCTGGGCACCACGAGGGCCGTGCGGCCGGGGCCGGGGCCAGGCCCAGGGCTGAGGGTGGCTTCAGGGCAACAGCATCTTCTCGTGGCTATGCGGCTGGTGGGCAGGTGGTCCATGCCTTGTCATGGGGCAGCATGGGGCGGAGGGGCGGGCCTGCTGGTGCTCAGGGTTCGTGCCATCATCGTGGCCGCCTCGCTGGCCTGCTGCAATAAAGCAAGGGGGCTTGAGGACGGGGCGGATGCGTCCACTCCCACGCCCTGCCCACTGTGGGCCTGCCTCCGACCTCGCTTTTCCCCCACCCCCGCCCCCACGCCAGGTGCTCCCGAAGCATCTCCTGCGGCCGCCGAAGCTGGCCGCGGTACTGCCGCTGCTGGAGCGGGGGCTGGTGCTGGGCGGCAAGAACGTCATCGCGTTCGGTGAGCGGCGGGCACGATGCTGCAATCGTGCAACGTGCGGAGGGAGAAGGGAGCAACAACCGACGGGGCAGCTGCTTCAGCGCCCCCACAAACCCTCTGCTCCCACGCTCTGCTGCCCTCCCCGGCTCTCGCCCGCTCCCTCCTGCCCCAGGCATGATCCTGTTTGCGTCCACCATCTGCGTGCGCCTGGGCTCGGCGGTGCAGGCGTCGTTCGAGGTGCTGAGACAGGTGAGGCCCCCAGCCAGCATGGGGAGGCTGAGGCCCGCAGCCAGCTGGCGGGGACGCTGGCCTCTCCCTGTGACCGCTCGCACCGCACAGCAACCACCCACCCACTCCCCTTCCCTTCCCTCTCTCCCATCTTCCCGCTCCTCCTCAGCTATGGTCCATCTCCATGCCCTTCTTCGAGTGCATCAACGTGGCCACCCAGTCGCTCTGCGCCACCGCCCTGGGGCACGAGGTGGGGCGTGGCAGGCGGCAGAGCGGCCTCAAGAGGGGCGGCGGCGAGACGCGGGGCGCGGGGGAACCGCCGCATGCGAAACATGGGAGGAGCTCCGTCCAGGGCCGCCGCTGCCTGGGCCGCCCTTCTTGTTCTTGCGCTCGTTCACCCTTTGTCACTTCGCCCCTGCCCCCAACCACCCACTTCGCCCCTCCCCCAACCACCCAGGACCCCGACACCGCACGCGACATTTTGCTGCGCCTTCTCACGCTGGGCATGGGCGTGGGCGCGGCGGCGGGCGTCGCGGTGTGGGCGGCGCACGGCCCGCTCATTGCCTTCTTCTCTTCGGACCCGGTCGTGGTGGCGCACGTGAGGAGGGCAGGGGGCAGGGGAAGGTCCTGGGGAGGCAGAGGAGCAGACGTGGAAGGAAGGATGTGGGGAAGCAGGGGCGCCGCTTGCGCATGGGTTTACCCCGCCCCAGGTACGTCGCCGAAGCCGCACTCCCGCTGGTGGTGGCCGCACATGTTCGCGCGTGCCGCTGCGCCCCTGACGTGCCTCTGCCCGCCCACCCGCCCGCTCTGTCTTCCCCTTGTCCAAACCCTCCTCCTCGCAGGCCGTGCTCACGCTGCCCCTCATCTGTATCTTCTTCCCCATCGACGCTGCCGGGTCCATCCTGGACGGCTCCCTGCTTGCTGCGAAGCAGTCCAACTACATGTCGGCAGTACAGGTACGACAAAAGGAGATAGCAGTACGACAACATCCCAGATCCTGTGCTGCATCGCAAATTGCCGCGACACTCGCGCCGCCGCCCAAGCCGCCGCTCCCTCTAACCCGCCCCACACCAAACCGCACCAACCTGCTCCGTACTTGCTTCCTGCCGTACTCGTTGCCCAGGTGCTGGGCTCCGCGGTGCAGTACGGCGCGCTTCTGTGGGTGGTCAGCACCGGCAACGTGACCACGCTCTCCATCTGGGGCGCGATCAAGGTGGGGCCACCACAACACGAGTCGCGCCCGCCATCCGTGCACCCCTGGCCCGCGACTCGCCCGGCGGCACCGAGGCACAGCCGCCTTCCGGTATCTGCCGCCTCCCTCATGCGCGTGTTTGGCCCAACGCTCCCGTGCCGCGTGCCCCGGCAGGTCATGTCGGTGGCGCGGGCGCTGGGCGGCACCTACCGCAACTTCATGTCGCCCAAGAGCGCCTACCGCTCCAAGCAGCCCGCCGCGGCGCCGGCCCACGGCGCCAACGGCTCCAACGGCGCCCCCAGCACCAACGGCTCCAACGGTGCCAACGGCGCCGCGGGCGGCTCAGAGGCCGCCGCCGCGCCGCTGGCGAATGACGAGGTGGCGGCGGCGCCGGGCTCGGAGCAGCATCATGCCAGGGACGCGGCAGCGGGAACACCTGCGGCGCCGGGCGGGCAAGCAGGCGTGGCGGCGCCCGCAGTGGTCGTGGTGGCAACCGGACACGCCGCGTGAACGGCATCGCGCAGCAGGGGGTGGATGCCTGTGGAGCGTCGGAGGAGCTTGGTGGCTGGCGCACCGGGGGGCCCATGTGCACGGCCCGGCGCGAGCGGCGGCTTGAGAGCCCGCTGAGCGCATGAGGATTCCGTCCGTTTGCATGCCCAGGGTACTGTGTAGGGGCCTCGTTTACCGTACGGCGTACGTACGACGCGCGGCAGACGGCATGCATGCCATGCTGGCGGGGCGTATGACTTGAAACGCACGATCTCGAAACAGAAAATTGCCGTCCGGACTGTACTCTACACGATACATCGATTCCCGCGCGAGGCGCGTGATTGCGGGGCGCGTGATGCCGCGCGGTTTGGAAGGCCGCGCCCCTGGCGCAGGCGCGTGCTGTTTTGTGGTTCCTGCCGTGCTCGGCCGTTATGCGAAAGACGGGAGCGTTGGCGCTGCGCGCCTGGCCACACACGCTCAAGCGTTTGGTGTTTTGGCGAGTGAATTTGTTGGCGGGGTTGGTTGTGGTGGATGGGTTAATCGTGATTGAGGTGGTCTGGCGCTGTGGCTGGGTCCGGGGCGGGAGTCATGCGGCGGCACGGAGCGCGCGTGCGTGGGAGCGCGGGAGCTGGCAGTTGTGCGTGCTGCCAGGCACCAGGTACCGCCGTGGAAAGCGTCTTCTGGGATGGAATGGCTTGGAGGCGCAGCTGACGTGGACGGGGGCGCTGCGGCGTGCAGCTCGTGGCCGGCCAACGGTAACGGCCACCGTTACGAGCAGGGGGGAGCCCCTGGTTACGAGGGTGTAAGCCCCAGGCCCCCAGCTTCCTGTGACCTCACAGACTAGCCGCTGGGCTCTCGCGCAGAGGCGTGGAATGTGCTGTGTGTGGGAGGCGATGGGGGGGGCGGGGTGCTGTCGCAGCGTGTGCTCGTAGCGGCTTACACGCCCCGAGGCGCGTTTGCAGCGCCCTCTCAGGCGAGCCATACATGCACACACATCACTGCCTTGTGTGTACAGCAAGCACTGCTCCACAGATCCTCAAACCCACATAGCGGGCCACGGCAACACAGACCCTTGATCAATCCAGCGGGTGGCCTCTCCCCTGCACCCGCTCACATCCCGGCGGCCCAGTGCCGCACGACTCGACATGTCGCGCTACTGGGGCGACAGCTGTACCAACTACATGACCGCAACCAGGGCATCCCAACCTAAATGCATATACACGTGCCTACCTACCCAACTCAAATGTACGACAACCGAGCTCACAGCGCGCCGAGCGACCGGCCGAAACGCAGCGCCGGCTCGCCCCGCCAGGCCACCGACACCCCAAGCAGTAGCCTGCCAACGCGACCGGCCCCCAAGCACGCCTGCTCTGGAGCAAAGCCTACAACAACAGCAGTGGCTTTGTTGCACGCCCTGCGACCAGCCGCTCCAGCCACCCCATTACCGCTGTGGCGGTGGCTCGGAGGCGGAGGAGCACGGCGTTCTACGACCCAACAAGCCTCGATGCGTGATTCTCTTCTCGGGTTTCTCCTGCCTCCTCACTGCCGCCTTCGCCGCCCGCTTCAGTTGGACGGGTGGGGTGGCGCTGCGGGAGGGAGCGCCAGGGCGGGGCGGCGCCAGCGGAGGTGAGCAACCAGGTGCAGAGAAGGAAGGTGGGCAGTCAGGCGCGCGCGCCGCAACCGCGCCCCACCCTGACCCTAGAACATGAGCTGCTCTGAGGAACCTGACACGGCCGCCGGGGCCGAGACGAGCGGCGCGCACATCCGACCCCGCTCTGCCATACTCACGAGGGGCCGCAGGGAAGACAGCGAGCCCTCCCAAGGCGGCGAGGCCCAGGAAACTGCCAGCATGCTGCGGGAAGCAAGGAGTCCGGCAGCGGCAGAGGCGGCGGTGAGGAGGTTGGAGGGGGCTCGCTGCCGGCCAGTGAGCAGGTGCGGCGCAGTGCCGTGGGATGTCATCGAGCGCGCCCAGCTCACCGCGCCGCGGGTGGCAGGCGCGCGCTGTCAGAGGTAGCGGGCGCATGGCGCTGCCCAGCAGGGCCGTGAGCTTGGGGGGTGCGGGTTCCGGGTTGCGGCCCCCAGCCTCTGGCACGGCACGGCGCGCGGCCGAAGGGGGCGCGTGCCGAACCGATCGGCGCCCGGCGGGGATGTATCAAGGGGGTAGCGAACTAGTCATTCGCGAACCGAGCCAGAAGCTCGGGCCCAAAGCTGCAAAAGCCCCACCCATTACCGCCTGTCGTCGCAGCTGCCGGTCCGCGTATAGGTCCGCGTCGCCGCGTGGACACGTAGCCGTAGCGTTGACAACGGCAGGCTGCCTTACGCTATGATATCTACCCCAATGGCCCGGACGGCGGGGCCGCATGCTCCGAGGACGGCGCGCTCACCTGCAGGCGGTGGTCCTGGGGGTGGGGCTGCAGGGTGAGGCCCACAGCCAGCAGCGCCTCTGCGGGACAAGGCGAGGCAGGGGGCCGCAGGTGGCGGCGTGAGGGAACAAGGCGTGGAGGCCGCCGGCACGACCGCACGCGCGGCTGCCTGTGGGCTGCACGGCTGCAGCTGTGCTGTGGTGCTCGCCCTGGGGCTCACCCAGGTTCTCCGGCGGCGCAAGCGGGGGCGCTGCGAGGCCAAGGCACGGGGGCCGGGGAGGCACGGGGAAACGGGGCATCAAGGAAGTCGCGTTGAAGCGGGCTCTGGGTATAGATGTGTGCCGCGGAGCGCCGCTTCACCCCGCCATGCCTCACTCACCCGGCACCAGAGCCGCTTGAAAGAGGTTGCTCAGGAAGGCTGCAGAGGAGGTGGCCGCCGCGGGCTGCGGAGAGGGCGTGGGGCAGGAGCATGACGCGCACGCGTGGCGACGGCACGGCCGGATGCACGCTACCCTGCAGGCTAGCTCACCTGCGCATGCTGCTGCTGTTCTTGAGGTTGGGGCTGGGCGTTGGGATGCACAGCTGGCAGCGCCACCGGCTGTGGCTGCGCGGCTGCCAGCGCGGCTGGGGGCGGGAGGGGCCAAAGTGGGGGTGTGAGAAGGCCGGGGAGGAGGCCTTGGTTGGGCGCGCAGCCTGCACCTCTCCATGAGCGCCCGTCTGCATTGCCACAGCAGTAGCCCCACCTTGGTTGGCCGCGAGCTCGGCGGCGTCCTCCTGCACCGGGTCCGCCTGCGCACAAGTGGATGACCACCGGACGGAAGTGCGTCAGCGCACTGAGGTGGAGTACCACCTGTCGACACATTACGATGAGCTGCAGCTATTGTTATGTGTTCGTGGCATCGCGGTGTAGTGTGTAATCAACAGCTTGCAGATTCGGGGCAGCTCCGAACGCATGCAATTGACGCTGACCGCAGCGAGCCGCACCTGTGCGGCAATGGCATCCCAAGGAGCTTGACCTGCGCCCGGGAAACGCAGAAGGTACAAAAGGCTAAGCAGCGACAAGCCATCAATCGTCGCGACTAACCCGTCGAGCCCCGACGCAGCTGACGCAGACCAATCCCAGCTGTCTTTGGCTCCTCACTAATACAGTGGTACTGACTCAAGTACAGGGACGCCGGAACGTCTTGTCTCACACACCAGCTCCTTTATCATATACACACACCCCTGCACACTGCTAAGCCCATATGCACCTTCGTTACCGAGCGGCATGGACGCTGCAGACTAAGGCGTTGTGTGCTTTCGGAAAGAACCAACGAATCCAGAAGTCGGAGACTGTCCGGTGCGTTCTATTCGCTATGCGTACTACCCTGTTTGAACTAGGTTATGTGGAAGCGGACTGACGAACGACGCTCTGCACTGCGATGAGCCGGTGCTTGCCGGCACTGGACCGGTCGGCTGGACTGGCGAAAGGGCGACAGCCCAACTGCTCGCCCCCAGCCAACTCTCCAAGCGAAAGCCAGACCCAGGTGCGCTAGCAGTGGCACGCTCGCACGGTATCTACCACTTGCTCGGGGCGGGGCGGGGTTCTTGCACCGGGCAGGGCACTGCATGGCGCCGGGGTTCCAAGCCACGGCGTCGTAGCAGGCGCACGGGCCCAACGCGGCTCAACCGCGTGCATACGCCAACCAGCGCTGTCATGCCCACCTAGATCCACTATGCCGTTCAACACAAGGCATGGAAGGGACTGGCGCCGGCTATCGCAAGCCGGTCTATGGGCCCAGCCGGGTTCCCCTGCCGGTCCGGCTGGGGCCGTGGCGGGTCCGGGTGGTGGGCCGAGGTACGGGAATGGGGGGTGGACGTCGGCAAGCTCCCTCACATGTGGGGATGCTGCCTACAACGCTGCAGCCGTCTTGCGCTGCGCCAAGCCAGGTTATGCTGTGACGGGGCGCTAGGGTTTCGCAAGCCAAGTTGGTGTCGTGGCTGCCAGCGTAGCACACGCACAGCCGCCTCGTGCCCCACCAGATCGCATGCGCCATGCTAGGCCTAATGCGTACTTGGTGGCTACCGAATTCCTTGCATGTCTCAAGGTGCCCTTGCCAGACGTAGCCGGTCCGGCAGGGCGTTACATGCACCTGCCCGCGGACCTCGGCGACTGAACTGTTGCAAATCCCATGCAGCATCCCGCTCATGCTTCTATCGTTTGACCTTGCGGCGCCCGACCCACTCCTAGCGCCCCGGCGTGCGACTGAGTGCTTCGGTGGCACGTGCCCTTTAGGACCCGACACGCCACGTTCACGCAAGTCAGCGTCCCGCCCTACCCCCGATGCAGGCAAGGGGGTCGCTCTGCTAAGCATACGCTACGCGATTTGACGTCCTCTGCTAAGCATGCGCAGTAGCGGTGCGCACCGCAGGCCTCGGGACGATACTACCGGTTCACGCACGAACCCAAGCTCGTGCACCCCGGCCCACCTGTCGTGCTAGGCGCAGTGCCGTGGCTAGGCGCCTGCCGCTCCGCTCAACGTAGCTGCCGCCCACATGCCCAGTCCTGTCGCAGCTGCCAGGAGAAGCAGCAGTCTGCGCCGGCTCCATGAACGGCCGATCCACCAAGCTGCAGCTTTCGGCAAGCGCTCGGCGCAGCTGGACAGCATGCTGACTGTGTATTGTGTGGTAGTTGCAGAGAAGGGTACTCTACGCAAAGTTCATTGCCAAACAGCTTTGTCGCGAGCGTTCTCGACTAGCTTGCAATCCACGTGTTCTCGATGGAGCCTATGTATGTATGGGCACCGCTGGATTAACTATATATGACCCAGGTGCTTCTGCATGCCGAAGCAAGGACGGCGCTTGAGGCTGGGGAACCGCGCCCCCACCAACCTCCGAAGCGCTCCAAAGAGGGAGGGGCTAACCAGGGGCTACCCCTGGGGCTAACCGCACGTCACCACCCACTCGACGCAGGCCCTCTCCGCATCGCTGGCGGGATGTGCTTCGTCCCCCTGGCCAAGACTCTTGGGGTCCACTTCGCCGACGCCGGCGCCGTCGCGCTGGTAGATCTGACCCCATCCTACGACACGCTGCGGCGCCTGGCCGCGCTGCCGCTGTCAACCTTCAGGCGCGCCTCTCTCGCTAGCGGCTACGCACTCAGCCGCGTCCTGTACCACCAGGAATTTGCCGGCCTGCCCGCTGACGCCGAGCTGAAGGCCTTGCGCGGTGCCGTGGCGGCCTTCGTGGACGCGGCGCTGCCGCCCGATGCGTCCCCTGGGAGAGGCGGGCCCGCGGCGTGGGCGTTAGGGCCGCGTACATGGTGCTGCCGCCGGCCGAGGGCAGCTTCGGGCTGCTGCCGTTCGAGGAGCAACTGCGGGCGCGGCATACGGCACTCGCCGTGCGCTTCGTGGCGGGCGCTGCCGGGCTCCTGCCGGCGATGCCGCCCTGGGTGGCCGTGGCGCTGGCGCTGCTGCGTCGCGCCCACCCAGCCGCGCACCCGCTCAGCCTGCTGCTAGCCTCTGGGCGCGACTTCTTCGCCTCGCAGTGCGCCCCGGCGGCGGCCTCGGTGCCCGCGCTGACGCGCCTGCTCGGGGCCCTCGGCCACCTGCCCCCTGTGGCCCTCGTGGCCCTGGCCGCCCTCGACCCCGGCCCTTGGTGTGCCGCTGCGCCCCTGTGGTGGAACTCCGCGCTACCCGCTGCGGGCCACGCGGCGGTCGGCCTGGAGGTCGAGTTCCCGGACCTGTTCGCTTTGCCTGGCCTGCACACGGTCGGGGACGCCGTTCGGTGCTGGGCCGCCTTCCGGCGAGTGCGGCGCGAGCTGGCGGCTTGCCTGCTTGGGTGGCGCCGTCGCCGCGGCGGCAGCGACGACTGACGCTGTGGTACCGGGCAGATGGCCTGGCCGCCGTGCTGCAGCTGCGCTCTGCTGAGGCCCGCCGCTCGCTGACGCCGGCGCTGCAGGCTGGGCTCAGCGCCCATGACCGCAACGCGGCATGCTGGCGCGTCTCCCCGCGGGCTGGGGCGATGCGGTGCGGGCCGCCCAGGCTGCCGGGGCTGCCGCGGCCCCGCCGCCTACCCCCGCCTGGCCAGCCGTCGCACCGTCCGTCGGCTGGCGGCTCGGCCCCGCTGCGGCGCCGCTACTGGACGTGACCGTGAAGGCGACCACCCCGCAGCTGCAGCCGGCGCGTGACCAACTGGCGGCGCAGCCTTCGTGGCGCAGGCCCTGGGTGTGGCCGAAGCCCCGGATGGCGATGTGGCTACCTTGCGTGCTGTCCTAGCACGGCTGTGGGCGCTCAAGTGGGAGACGCAGAACAAAGAGCCGCACTGGCGGCTGGCGCTGCATGGCTTCGTTCGGCCACTTTGCCATGCACGATCGCACTTGGAACGCGCGGTGCCCTTGTTGGGTGGTGATGAGGTCGGGGCCGCGTGAGCACCACTTCTGGTCGTGTGTTGTGGCGCAGCATCTGCGCAGTGTGATTGGGCTGGCGTTGGGGGCCGCCGCGGGCGCCGACCTGCAGGCGTTCGGCTACGCGGCTCTGTTGCTCGTGAAGGCACCGAGGGGCGTGCGGCTGCCCGCCTGGGACGTTGTGTGCCCCCACGCCCCCTGCCTGCCGTTTACTGCGTTCTATGTCGTGCCGGCCGGAGGACGCCATTCGTTACGGTTTTCGGGTTGTGCTCGGGTCCAGTGGCTGCACGCTGACTTTAAGCGTATGCGCGGTGTGTTGAGAGGGTGGGCGCACCAGCGGGTGGGATGGAAGCTTTCCCTCGCCCCGAATACCACTCCGGGCGGGGAACACGGAGAATCGGCGGAAGGGAGTTGTCTCCTGGTTGCCGGCTTCGGGTTAGTCGTCGAGTCTCCACCTACGCGATTGCAACACAGTACCGCCGCCAGGGAGGGGCTAACCGCGAGACACCAGTATCAACAGTGACAATGTCAAGGCGACGGGGGTTCCACATCCAGGGGGGGCACGAGCGCGGGCCAGTGCGTGGGCCCTCCCCCAGGAAGGGGTGATCAGGGGGCACATTCTCCGACTGGCGCGCCTGATAGCGCCCATCGGCAATAAAAGCACTCAACCGAGCCCATAAGTTAGCCACAACGCGGCCCCCAATCCGGGTGAGGCCAGCTTGGGCGATGGGTGTGCACCCGGCACCCGTGAAGGCACCGCCGGCCCATTGGCGTGGGGGGCGCTCTTGGCCAAAGCCCACTTTCCTGCACTGCTGTATCGTACTCCACGGGGCCTGAGCGCCTGACTCAATGCATCACAGCCGCACACGACGCTGAAGGGGCTCAAAGAACTGTTTAAGGGGTCGCAGAACATAGAACAGGTATCGGCGTGGGAAAGGTTGGCTAGGAGGGGAGGGGTAGGCCAGCGGGATGCAGCAACGGGCAAGTTGGGGAGGAACGTGGCCCGTTACCGGCCAACGGTTGCACCGGCAGGCGCATCTACCCTGGGGGCCGGAGACGGCATCTGGGCTGCGTCGGAGAGGGATGTGGTGGCATTTGGGGGCTGTAGCGGGATGGGGACTGTGACGCGCGCGAGCCTGTGCCGAGAGCACCTGGCTTACACTGTAACACCGCAAAGCGGAGGTCGTCGCTTCACAGCCAGGCGGGCTATCGGCAGATCAGGTCATCTCAGTGCACTAGGGCCCTCGGCTCCTCAGCGCTACGGTCCGCCTATTCCACACATCCCTCAGATACCGGGCCACATGACTCGGATCAGCCTCTAGCATCACGCGGCGCATGCCACGACGTGCAAGTTGGAGAGTAGGCTCGTGCTCAGCCCGCAGCTGGCTATATGCGGGACACTCGCCGAACACATGTAACTCATCTTCAACGCTGTTAGCACACAACCCGCAAAGGCGTGCCTCCCGCGTTCTGCCACGGGGGCGGTTGGCCTCAAGGTCCCAGCACCCCAGCCTAAATCGCATGAGCACCTGGTGCAAGGCCAGGGGCATGAAAGCGGCGGTGTGAGTAGGCGGTGAGTCTCCCCCCCATCCACCGAAGGTACCGACTGGCCTTCACCCCAACACCGGTTGGGCACCTGCGCGGGTCGGGCACCTCTTTCGCCGTGTCCCAACCGATCTCGAGCTTTCGAAAGAAAGAACGCACGCACGTCGACACGCATAGCAGTATAGTACTCAACTAATTCGCCCGGCGTCAGATCGCCCTGGCTTACAGGCCTCGCCAGTCGCCACGCGTTGGCCGCGCCCTCTCCTGCGCGCCACAGACACAAACCGCCGCCCTACCTCTAAACACATCACCGCCCTATTTCTGAGCAGATCGCCATCCTGCATGGCGGGCACCATTCCAGGGCCCAGCGCCCCTACCTGCCCTTAGCAGCCATCTGCTGTATATGCTACACCTCTTGATACACACCGCGAGCTCCACACACCCCCTCACGCAGAGCACGGCCCACCACAGGCGAAGGCCCGCCCCGCGCACAGCGCGCATGTACCCAGCTATCCCGTCGAACTGGACCAGGAGGTCCTGAACTGGACGACCAAGCAAGCTCACCGCGCCCGCGGCTACCGGCCGGCTTGCAGCGCCGAAGCTCACATCCCTGCGCCACGCAGGCCGGCCATCATCCCCGAGCCGTAAGCTGCTCACACAAGCGTACCACCAACGCGCAGTGCTCTACCAAGATGCCAGGTACTGGCCGCTGGCCGCCGGAGAAAGACAGACACCTCCTGGCGAACCAAACCAGTCGCCCCCCCCTGGCGGTGGCTCCAGATGAGAGCACGGCGTCTTGCCGCCAACCTCGACTCATTCTCTCCTCGAGCGCAGCCCTGCGGGCTCGCTGTCTGCTGACTCGCCGGCTTCAGTTGGCGACGTGCAGGAGCGCCGCTAGGCCGCATTACACTGGCGGCTCCGCCGCGGCGGCAAGTTGCATGAGTGGGTCGCTGCGGTAGCAAGGGCCAGGGCCGGGGCGCGCGCGGAGGGGTCAGCCACCAGAGCTGGGCGCAGCGCTTCGCAATGTGGTTCGGCAAGCGCGCTCTCACGCGCCAGCCTCCCGCGCCATGTGACACCGCGGCACGGCACGGCATGTGGCACGGCAGCCGGGGCCGAGCTGAGCGTGCTCACCCACCGGCCCCGCTGCTGCACCCGGGCCGCACTGCCGCACCTACCCGCCTCCATGCCGAGCCCGAAGAAGTGCACGAGGACGGGGGCGGCGAGCTGCAGGCAGCGCATGGAGGGCGCAGGGGGAGGCGCAGTAGCTGTCAAGGCGGGTCAATGCCAGCGGTTGAGCGGGTGCGTGGCCGAGGGCCGGGAGTGCGAGCAAGCGGCTCGCTGCCTGCATATCCCAGCGAGCAGCTTGGGGCGCACGCCGCAGGGCCGTCCCACTCACCCGCCCTTGCTGGTCCTGGACCTGTTGCTGTTGCTGGGCCTGAGCCTGAGCCTGAGCCTGGGCCTGAGCCTGAGCCTGAGCCTGAGCCTGAGCCTGAGCCTGGGCCTGAGCCTGAGCCTGAGCCTGGGCCTGGGCCTGGGCCTGGGGCTCTGGGTCAACGACAAACTCTGCCGGCTGCGCAGCGCCTGTGTCAAGGCAAACGGGGCGGGAGGTGGAGTTGTGTGGCGGTGTGTGTGATGTAGGCGGCCAGCTAGTTCGCAGGGGCCCCGGCCTAGCCCGCACTGCCCTCGCCACGCCGCGGCTCACCTTCTGGGAGGGCCGCTGGCGCAGGAGGCGGCTCTGCGAGGGCGAGGGCGAGGTGGCAGGGGCAGGTGCAGGTGTGTAAGGGAATTGCCCGCGAAGCTGTAGTGGAGGTGCACAGCGTGCGGCTGACGCGAGCGCGCGAAGCGGAGCTCCTCGATGGGTAGGCGTGCGGCCCTCCACAGCACATGCCAGCGCGCTAGTACACCGGCAGCGCGGCGGTGTGGTGCCCCTGGGGCTGATGTCGGCCGCGCCTTAGACTCCAGCTGCCTCACTTACGCTGCAAATTATTGTTGGCGTCGTTTGGCGGGACACCGTCAGCCATTGGTCTGTTGGGTAAAGCGCACGACAGGGGCAGGCGTGAGTGGAGCGCGGCCGGGGATCAACACATGCGGGACTGGGAACCTCGTGCATTTCTTCAGCATGCAGGCGAGGTCACAAGGGGCGCTAGGTTTGTAGGCATCGACAGCTGGCCTGCAGATAAAGCAGTTGAGAGGGATGCAGTTGAGTCAAGACACGACACGCAGGAGCTCACGGTGTTCTGACGCTCGCAATCGTTTGCTGGCGATGGCTGCCCAGCCCACAGAAGGTTCATCCCGCGCTACGTGTGTTGGATGTTTCCTTATTTAGTGCAGCGCAGGTGTGCTGACATGAAAGTTACGCGGCGCAAGGACGCCTCGTTGCGTTACAAGCCATTCCGGGTCGCTGAACTCGCTGTGCCAGCGACAAACCCGGATCAAGCAAAACGCAATCGCAGCTTTAGGCCAGCGGCTTAGGCTAGCGCATCTTCAAGCTCTCACCTCGAGGCTACGATAGATGCAACACCAGAGTCAGGCGTGTCCGGTTGGGGTACAAGTCGCTATGTGTGCTTTGACTTATATAAGAATATTAGGGTATGCTCATATTGACGCCGGCGCTAAGAGTAAGTACGGCTCCGGCTGGTCCAGCCGGCCAAGAGGGGACTGGACTGGTTTAAGGTAGGTCTAGCGAGCACGCGACGATAGGACAGCAAACTCGTTGCCCTTCGATGATAACTACTGTATCGTAAGCTGGACGCCGTGGGCGGCATCTCAGCCGCGCAGGAGCAGTAGGGATTGATTGGGACGTGGGTTAGCCAGTTCAAGGCCAGCGCGACTCACCCCAATTCTGCGGAGCAAGCCTAGACCAGGCCCTTACGCTGCTGTGATGCTAAGAAGAGACATTGATAGGCGTCGGCTACCTAATAAAACGCCAGCCTAGTGTTCCAGCCAAATTGCTGTGCTGGTCCAGCCGGTCCAGTCGGTCCAGCGTCCTGGTCCGCCCCTGATGCAGCCGCCCACCCGGTGGTGGGCCAGGGTTGGGTCGTTGGACGCCAGCACAACACCAAGTCGAAAAATGCCTGCAGGCATCTCGCGCTACGCCAGGCCGAGTGGCGCTGCTGCGTGCTCGCTAGGGAATCGCAAGCCAAGTCGGCCCGATGGCCTCCTCAGCAGCACCCACACGGCTGCCCCATCCAATCGCATGCAGACACGGCCATTGCATGCGTGACGCACGCCAGGCGCGGTGCTTTTGCTGCATTCGTCCAGCCGGCCCGATGGGATCTTCTCGCCAGGCAGCTACCTCGCAGCTCCCCGCGACTGGACTGACCTGAAGAGGCAGCCCGCCTTTGACCACAGCGTGCTACAGCTGTCCCACTGCTAGCGCCCAAATGAGCATGACGGGAGTTTTTGAATTTGGCTGCACATCCTGGGACGCCATGGCACGCCACGTACCCAGGCGTACCCAGCCACTCGGCTTCCCGCCCGACCCCCGCTACAGGCGCGAGGGTTTGCCCTGCTACGCAAATTTTCAAAGACATTACATCTGCTGCTTAATATGTGCAGCACGCTTGTCGTAATCGGCTTCGGGTTGCCACTGCGTATGGCCGCTGGAATGCACCCAACGGACTACACGATCCCCAATCCTGCCCCACCTGACAGCGCTCCGTGCTAGCCTACTGCCACATCACGCACTTAAGCTCCCGTCCGGATGCACAGTCCCGTCGCCTGCGTCAGCTTTCTCGAGAAGATGCAGCTGTCCGCATGGCTGTCCGCCTGCGCCGTGCACGGCTGAGCAGCAGCTGAACTACATGGCCTGTGTGTCGTCTCTGCTGGTTTGGCAAGGTGATGCGAATTGCAGCGGCCATAGCTTGTTAATATGATAGTGCTTGGGACTCAGGGTAAAGTGCGCAACGCATGTGGCGTATCCTCTGCATGTATGATATAGGTGGCCGTTACCGTCGTGCGAATTCATAGCGGACTCAGGGATGGCCGTTGAATTTGAGGTCCACTGACCAATGCGCATTCCTCTGTGTCTACAAGTGTACCCTTGAACAGCTACAGCTACATATGCAGGCAAAAGCCCGGTGCCCGCAACATGTCGTAGCAGGGCTCGCAGAACCATGGGCCACTGCGCATGACTTGTCCACACGATTCCTCCTGCCACGACGCCAACTAAACCTGTCCGCTACCTGTCCCAGCTGCGCATGGTGGCATGGCTCGCCCCAAAAAGAGGCCACTTAGACCAGACGTACGCCGTCGGTCATTATGTGGTTATATGCTGGCATAGCAGGGTACAACAAGAAAAAAGCCCCCTGCCCGTCTGACCGTGCGACGTGATCGTAAGGGCCAGCTGTGACCATGTTACGCGCCCGGGACTCCCATCCTTCAGCAAGCACCGCAGCCAGGAAGCTCATGGCGGATCCGCCTACAAGCCACGCTGTCTCCATGGAGCAAACCTCCCCAGCTGCGCATCGGTGCATGGCTTGCCCCAAAAGAGGCCACCCTGACCAGACAAGCATTCCACAGGTTCGCTTCTGGTTGCGTATGGGGTTGTGCAGGAGGCAGGAGAGGTTAGGACTCACGATAACCCAAAACTATGACTGGCAAATCCGACACGCGACATGACAAGATAGAGCATTCGATAACCACGACAGGGCCAAGAGCCACCTATGTCCCAAAGCCGCGGAGGCCCAGACAGCCAGCTGCGCAATTTCGCCGACGCGGCACTCAGCCTCCCTGCCCGCGCGCTACGCGATGCCTAGCCAGCAGGAGCGGGTCCTCCCCCCCCACATATATGATAAACTAGAACGAAGTCACAAAAGGAGTATCTGTAACCTGCGAAAACGTGAATTCATCGATA
>BDDC01000776.1:4316-36554 GCA_001662425.1 Chlamydomonas sphaeroides | reverse complement strand
GGGGCGGGGGCGGGGGCGGGGGCGGGGCCGGGGCCGGGGCGGGGCCGGGGCGGGGCCGGGAGCCGCAGCCTGGGAGCTGCGGGCGGCTACAGCGAAGGGCTGGTGAGCGGTGCACGCGCCGCGTGTTGTGGAGGGAGGCGACGTGTGCTGGTGGTGGGCGGAGGATCGCCTGGCGGCGGGCTTGCATCCCTCCACCACTTGCCCCGGGTGCACTATTTCCCTTGTTCTGATGCACAGCGCTGCCACAACCGCGCCCTGGCGGGCGCCCGTGCCGCCCCAACGCAACCCAACCCCGCCCCAACCCAACCCCACCACGCCCTGTCAGGAGCTGCTGCGAGGTGCCGACGGCCCCATGGCCGCCTCCTCGGGCTGCTGGCAGGGGCACCTGGCGGCGGCGCGGGGCAAGGCGCCCAAGGATGCCGCGGGGCGGGCGGCGGAGGCGGCACGGCAGTGGGCGGACGTGGAGGGGCTGGTGTGAAGGCGCCCCGGAGGGACCGGAGGGCCATGTGTTTCCGTGTTCCGTTGGAGGGGCATTGCGCGGCAGGGCGGGCTGCGGCCTGCGAGCCACGGGCTCCGTGCAGTTGTGTTCAATTGATAGGTCACAGAGAGTAGCAACCCCCGCGCGGCACGGTGTGTGTGTGGTGACGCGTGTGTGTCTGTTGTGTTGTATGTTGGCGGGGTACTGCCACACGCGGCGGCGTGGTCTGGCCAGGCGCAGGGTCGCTGGCTAGCTAGGGGCAGGGCTACATGATGGCTGCATGGCAATCGGCAGGCAGGGCGCCCTGCGCGGGCGCAGGCCGTCGTGGCGTGATCTACGCGCGCGTGTGTGTGTGTGTATCTGGGTTGGCTGGCTTGGCGGGCCCCGCAGAGGGGGTTGCGAGGGCTGCAGCAGGTTGCGTACGCGGGGAGGCAGCGTGTGTCGTCTGTCGTGTGTCGGTTGCAGAGCCGCGGGGCTAGTGTAGTTGTGGTGTAGTAGGGCGCGTGGCGGCCCGTGCGGCGCGCAGCGTATGACCATCCTTGCAAAACATTGTTGCATCGAGGAGCTCCGGCGTGTGCCCACGGCTGCATGCAATCCAGGCTCGCACACCACTCGCGCCAGACGCCGCCGCCTGCACGAGCCAAGCCTCGTAAGTCGCCACCCACATCTCTCGCCCACACCTCTCGACGCCGACTCCATCGCCCTCCTGCAGCGGCACACAGCATCCGCAGCCGCACCTGCGCCCCCCCCCTGAGTCTTGACACACACGCTCCTGCACTCGCGCTTCCAATCATCCGCCACTCCCGCCACTCCCCTTCACGCTCGAGAGCATTGCACTCACGGTCTCACGCTCCACTGCCTGCGCCACGCCTCAGCACGACCTCTGTCTTGCGCCCCGCCGCCCCACAGCCGCTCCTGCCGCTCCTCTCGCGCCTCGCGGCCTGCCGTGCCTCAGCACTGCCTCTCTGTCTAGTGCGCCTACATCCTGCTCCCCACCACCTGGCTCACGGCCGAGAGGCCTCCTCGCTGCATACAGCCCCTCATAAACATCACAGCTTAAGGTACGCAGGCGCTGCTCACAGCCGGGTCTTGCTCTGCTGCACCGCGCCCACCTCCACCACCGCCATGCTGGTGACAGCCAGCGGCCCAGGGGCCGCCGCCGCTGGCACCTGAGCCGCCGGCGCCAGCCCCAGCCCCTCCACACCCGTCGCCAGCGCCGCCACGGCCGGGCTGCGCAGGAACCGCTGCGCCGAGTCCTCCTGGTGGCGGTAGGCGGGAGCGAGGGTGGGCCGCGTGTGTGGCACGGGGTCAGGTGCGGAGGTGGGGCCACGCCCGTGACATGGGCGCCCACGCTAGGTGCCCCACGAGAATTCCGCTGCAGCCCCCCGGCCCCACGCATGGTGTCCGGGGCCGCTCAGCGCGGCCAGAGGCGATGCGGAGCAGCCCCGGCTGCACAAGGCACAACCTGCCTGCTGGCCCACGGCGCCCCACAGCCGGCGCAGCGCCCCAGCGTGCCACCGCTCACCCCGGGGAAGCGGCCCATCCACATGTACCGCGGCTCCAGGCTCATCACGTCGGTGCCGCACGACACCTGCGGCAGGCCACGTGAGAAAACACCGCGTGTCGTGGCAAGCTGGCGGGAAGGGCTGCCCCCTCCCCCGACACGATCGCGGAGCGGGCTCCTGTGCTCAGCTATCCGCCGCACCCCCGACCGACCTCCGAAGCCGCCCCGCCCCTGTCCCCTCATCACCAGCCCATGCAAGCTTCCCCGGCCTCCCGCCTCCCTCCCCCACGCCTCCCTCCCCACCCCGCATGACGGTGGCAATTGGTTGGGCGGGCGCGGCAGGAAAGCGCCCGGGCCTCCGCGACGGTCATGCGTATGATGGCACGCTTCGTCCCGAGGGCGCACGCCGCACCTGCACCGCGGTGGCCGCCAGCGCCGCCTGCTGCAGCTTCCCAAACACCTCGACCAGCTGCTCCGTAGGCACGGCGCCGCCCGCCGCTGCCGAGGGCTCCAGCGCCAGCACCAGGTCCAGCCCCGAGTCGAAGGCGGGGCCGCGCTTGAAGAGCGCCTCCATGTCATTGGGTACCAGCACCTGGTCGGTTGGGCAGAGGCGGGCGGCACGGTGCCGGTTGGGGCGGCCGGAGAGAAGCGCACGTGGGCGGCGCCCGAGCATTAGGTCGGCGAGGAGGCCAAGCAGGAGGGCGGCGCGGTACTTGGCCGTGACAGTGGGAAGCTGTCGGCGGGGCCGAGCCCGTCGCCCACCTTCCACAGCGCCAGGGACACGGTGGCGCTGCCGAGCAGCCGGGCCTTGGCGTCGGCGAAGGCCGGCCCTGCCACGAAGCGCTCGGCCTGCGCCTGCTGCGAGAAGCGGTAGTAGACGGCGGCCTTGGGCGTGGCGGCGCCCTGGCGCGACGCGGAGCGCACCACGGGCCCCGCGCTTGCGCAGCAGGCGCCTGGGGCCGGGATGCGGTGGGGCGGCGTCGTTGGGCGGCGGCCGGGCTTGAGGCTGGCTGGTGTGGAACGGAAAGCTGGATGCGGTGTGGCGATTGGGAGCCCGGGAAGGCGGCGGCTTACCTGGAGTGCGGTACTGCAGGCTCCATAGCGAGTCGAGGAGCTACGGTGGCGGGGAATGGAAGGAATCCTAGTGGTCGCGTCGCTTGCTCCGCCCCGCCCGCTTGCTTCACAACGCCCCACCCGCACCTCCTGCTGCTCCTCGTCACTTAGTGTTGCGTCCGGTGGGGCGCTGACCGTCACAAGAGTTTCCCAGACCGGCACCGTGTCAGCACGCGCGGCCATCCTGGTGGCCATGCGTGCGCGTGCGGTTGGCCGCCCGGTCGTGCATTGTCGAAGCGACGGGAGCCATTGACAGCTGCTAGTTGTTTGCGCAGCAGCACTGCTTGTGGGGGCGGAGCGGGCGAGCATCGTGATGATGGGGAGGGAGCGACCAAAGGGATTCGCGCTGGCACTGGGTGCGCTATATTATCGTGGCGGTCTACTATGCGTCGGTTACACGCTTACGGGCTAACGACCAAGTTCCCACTGATGGCAGAACTCCATGCAGCGGTCAGCAACACCTTGCCGCGAACTCCGTGATCAATGCTAAAGTTAGTTACTGTAGTATTATAGCGTCAATCAACAACTGGCACAAAGCACTCTGACAAACTTGACCCTTGACTTGCCAAGAGCTCTGCTGCGTTTTGATGCTGGACTAGCTCGTCAAATACCCGGCCTATAAGGCCCCAGCATGGACGGGGAGGAGGCTGCTGGCAAGGTATGTCGCAAGTTTGGCCGCGGACATCGAGCATGGCTGAGGCGTCGTGCCCCGCCTGCGCAGGGCCAGCAGCTGACCGCTGATGCCACATGCATTGCGTGGGTCCGGTCGAAGCTGCAGCTCGTAAGTTTGGGGTGCATGCGGCAGCATGCCTGGTTGAGCTCCGCGGCCTTCTGAAGTTCCTAACCAATGGGTTTTGTCCCGTAGCTGCGTCCCGACGGCAACGGAGATGGCGACGAGGGGGCGGAGTGGCTCTCGGGCGTGTGGCAGAACGACGTGCACACGCCCGTGGTGTCCACCTTTCTCATGAGCGTCAAGGCGACGCGGATGTTTGCCACGCTGGATAGTAGCACGGACAGCACGCATGGTCCAAAGCTCGTGCTGACGCTGGAGGTGCCAAAGCAGTTTGAGCAGGTGCGGGTTTGGGGGCGCCGTGCTGGAACCTTGACGGGGCCGGAGCTCTCCTGGCCGGCTTGAACGGTGGAGGGGCGGAGCTCTCCTGGCTGGCTTGACCTCGTGGCACCGAGCGTCGCAGCCAGAACGCGGCGGCGCTAAGCAGTGGCTACTTGAGCAACCTGCAGACGCCTCCCAACCAGGGACGGGCGCGGTGTCGTCAGCACCGCTACTGGACCGCAGCCTGGGCAGCAACTGCTGTGGAGCGGAATGAGGGCACCAACGGGCCACCAGCCTGGGCTGGTGCAGTACCAGCAGGAGGCACAGCAGCCCGCCCTGGGCTGGAGCTTGATACGCAGCAGCTGCCTGGGCTGGCGCTGAGCTCCGGACACTGCAGCGCACCACAGCCGCAGTGGCTGCAGCTCGCGTAGCACAGAGTGGGGCTGCTGCCGTCACCTTGGGTGTCGCAGCACGTCGCCATCAGCAGCGCCACTGGGGGGCTGCACTGCCTCCAGCTTCGGCGGAAAGACCATCGAACCAAGCCCAGCAGTAGCGTCCTACTTGTGACGAGTACACGTTCAAGGGCATCCAGATGACCCCCACGTCTGGTCCGCGGCCTCAACGGTCTCCAGCGCAGCGCTGCCTGTCTGCCCGCCGCAAGCGCCCCCCTCCGCTCCTAAGCGCGGGCGGCTCACCCGCGCCCTCGGCCTCCTACCCGCAGATGGTCTTTTTCGTGCGCGACCCCAGCAAGTTCGTGACCCGCGACAACGTGGGCTCCGTCATCTTCTTCGGTGTCATGCGCGGCGGCGACCCGCTGCACTCGCTGCTCAAGATGATGCACGGCCTGTACGTGCCCGTGGTGGTGGGCAACACCAGCTGGCCGGAGACCGTCAAGTCGGACTTCACGGCGCAGCTGCACAAGTTCATGGCCAACCTGACGGAGACGGTGTACGAGGTCAAGGGCAAGACCATCCTGTACATCCCGCAGGTGCGGGGCCTGGCCAGCCGGCCGCTGCAGCCGCAGCCGCAGCCCAGCGCGCTGGGGTCTCCGTGGCGTGGATGGCTGACGCGTGGCTTGCTCTCTGTGCTGCGTCACGTGGCCGCAGGAGGACCTGCGCGACCCCAAGGCCGCCGCCAAGCTTAAGGACCTGGTGCAGCGCCTCGAGTCCACCATCATCCACTGGACCCGCCAGGCGCGTCCCCACCCTGCACCGCGCTCGCCACCGGCTCGACCGGCCGGCTCCTGTTGACCTCCCGCAACCGGAAAGCCAGGGCAGCTCCCATAATTGTTGTGTGTCTGCCAGAGCACAACTCAACTGCATGGGCCACCGCGCGCAGGTCAAGGAGCTGCTCAACCAGCAGGACGCGGTGGATGCATCGGAGCACGCGGGCCCGCTGGCGGAGATTGAGTTCTGGCGCGAGCGCAGCGTGGACCTCAGCGGCATCCGCGCGCAGCTGGATGACGGCGCCGTGAGCGCCATCGTGTCGGTGCTCGAGTACGCCAAGAGCTCGTACTTGGCGCCCTTCCTGTCACTGCGCAACCTGATCCACCGCGAGGCGGTGGCGGCGGAGGACAACCTTCGCTTCCTGCTGTGCCTGGAGGAGCCCTGCAAGCAGCTGGCGTCGGCTCACCCGCAGGTGCGGCGCACAGCAGGGTGACCGACCACCCTGGGCTTAAGGGCCGGCAGAAGCTTGAGCCAGCCGACCTCCTGACCTAGTGGGTTAACGGGCGCCGCATGACAGGAGCCTCGAGACCTGACCGTATGCCGCCCCGCCCGGCGCAGACCATCCCCGGCCTGCTGCCGCCCATCCTGAACTGCATCCGCATGGTGTGGAACCTGTCGCGCTTTTACAACACGCCCGAGCGCCTCACTGTGCTGCTGCGCAAGCTGTCCAACGAGATCATCAACCGCTGCTGCTCCGTCATCTCGCTTGCCGACGTGTTCTCGGGCGACGTCGACAACGTCATGACCGCGCTGCGGCAAAGCATGGAGGCCGGTGCGTGACGGGCTCCTGGCTGGGTCTGTGCGTTGGGCCGACCGGCTGGCGGGCTGAGCTCGTTACCTGCTGGCAGCGCCCTGTGGGCTGAGCGCGCGCCGCCTTGCCTTCCTGATGGCCCCGCCCGTAGGCGAGCGGTGGAAGGAGCTGTACAAGCGCACCGCGGCGGCGGTTGCCGTGCGCTCGCCCAAGCCCTGGGACTTCGACATCTCCTCCATCTTCGCGCACATCGACGCCTTCCTGCAGCGCTGCAACGACCTGCTCGAGGTGCGGCGCCTGCCCCCCCTCCCGCCTCGCCCTCCTTCCCCTGGCGCCCACGCTCCTTCGCCCCGCCTTCACGCGCCCGTCCACTCCGCCACCCTTAGGTCTGCGAGGCGCAGCTGCAGTTCGCGCCGCGCGCGCCGCTGCCGGCCTTCGGCGGCACGTACGGCCCCGAGGTGAAGAAGAGCATCCTGGACATCCAGGAGTCGTTCCAGGGCCTAGTGCGCGGCCTCAAGGGCCTCACGTACGACATTCTCGACGTCAAGGCCACGCGGTGCGGCGATTGGGGCGCGCTGCTGCAACCAGGCGCCGTGCCGCCGGCGTCGCGTGCTCATCGTGCAGCGTGCGCGCGTCGTTGGGTGTGGGGGGCCCCGTTGACTGACGGCGGCCCTGCGTGTGCTGACGTGCCCCCAGGTGGCACGACGACTTCAACGCCTTCAAGGGCGGCGTGAAGGACCTGGAGGTCATGATGGCCAACGTCATCCAGCGCGCCTTTGACACGCAGCCCTGCCTGGCCGCGCGCGGCGAGCTGCTGGAGGGCTTCCAGGTGCGACCCCTGGCTGCAGGTCGCTGCCGCCACGGCCTCCCTGTTACAGCCACCCCCTATTCACCTGTTTCCCCCTCGTGTCCCACCGCAGTCTATGGCCAAGCGCGACTTCATCCGGCGCTTCGTGGAGAAGAAGACGGTCGAGTTCTTCGGCCTGTTCATGGCCGAGATCAACACCGTCAAGAAGCTGTTTGACGCCGTGAAGCGCAGCCAGCCCAAGAGCCCCATCCTGCCACGCTACGCGGGCCTGGCCAAGTACGCCATGAACCTCATGCGCCGCCTGGAGCAGAGCCACAAGGTGGTGGACTCGGTGCGCTTCACGCTGCCGCAGGTGAGGCTGGCCGAGGGGCGGGCTGCGGGCTAGCTGGCGAGGAAGAAGCCTGGGGTACCGTATCAACGGGCTGGCTGCGGTCAGGGGCGGCGTTGTGCCATTCATCGTTGCCCAACGCCCTACCTGCCTGCTCCATTGCGCCCGCGTGACGTCTTGTAGGTTGTGGAGGCGGGCGAGGTGCTGCAGCAGTACGAGCTGGCGCACCAGGCCATCGAGCAGTACATCTCCAACACCCACAACGAGTGGTTCAGCACCATCGAGGCCGGTATCGCGCGCGAGCTGCAGTCGTGCCTGCTGGTGCAGGACAAGGCCTCGGGCGGGCTGCTGAGCATGAACTTCCACAAGGACCTGCTGTCCATGGGCCAGGAGGTGCACTTCTGGGAGCGCATGCGCCTGGCGGTGCCGCTGGTGGCCATGGAGATCAACGCGCAGCGCGAGAAGTACCGCGTGCTGCGCGACAACATCCTCATGGTGGTGCGCGACTACAACAAGGTGCGGCGCTGCTTTTACGGGCTGCGGTACGGGTATGTTGTACGGCAGCGCGGCAGCTGGGGCTGGCGCTGCAGCAGCTTTGGGGTGCTGCAGCAGGGTTGCTGGCGTGGAATTGGGGGCAGCACTCCGCTTGCGACTCGCACCGACCACGGCTGTGGCGGGGCCGCATCCTACTCGCTGCCGCAGATCCTGACGGCGCTGGACAAGGAGGAGCGCAAGCTGTTCCACGACCGCATCCGCTACCTGGACCGCCGCATCATGCCCGGCGTTACCAAGCTGCAGTGGACCGCCGACAAGCACGCGCTCGAGTTCTACTACCGCGAGGCGCGCAAGTGAGCATGGGCGTGGGTGGCCCTGGGCGTGGGACACGGGGCCTGTCGTCAGGGCAGGGTGAGCCAACGCCTGTGTCCCTCCTCGCGCCGCCGCGGCATGCGCTTGGCGACCGTTGGGGTTCTGCCTCGCGTAGTACAAGGGGCATGCTGTCGAAGCACGGTGGCTCAACCCGTGCGCCCTTCTCCGCCTCTCGCCGCCTGCGCTGCTACAACCCACCAGGTTCTGCCGCGACGCCGACATGGCGGTGGGCGACTACAAGTCGGCCTGCTCCCGGCTGGAGGCCATCTGCCGCTCCATCAGCGAGCTGGTGCTGGTGGACGTCGAGAAGAAGAAGATCTACCAGCACAGCGAGTTTGCTGCGCTGCAAGAGCAGCACCACGTGCGGGTAGGCGCTGGTCTCCCCACGATGCCGCTACCACTATGGGGGCTTTGGGTGGCGCCTACCATGGGGCCGTAGCCGTGTGCCGGCCTGGCGCTTTGCCATGCGGCCCTGGCACGTCACCCTGGCCCTCGCGCCAGCCCCCCGATGGCGCGTTTGAACCTGCTCATCTCCATCCGCATCCCTTTGCACGCTGCAGATCAAGGACCGGCTGGTGGGCGCCGTTGACGAGATCCGCGACATCATGGCCGGCATCCACCGCGTGTTCGAGCAGGACAGCGAGGAGGTGCAGCGCGAGTGGGTGCGCTTCACGCAGAAGGTGGACCGCAAGCTGGAGGACGCGCTGCGGCACGTCATCAAGAAGAGCCTGCAGGTGCGACATCGCCTTGGCCAGGCCCTGTCGATGCCTCGCTTCCTTAGCCACGCCGCTTGGCCTCACGCTGTGTGCTGGACTGCGTTCCCTGACCCGCGCGCTTGCTATGCTGCCGCCCTGGCTGGCCCCCAGGAGCTGAGCCGGCTGCTCAACGGCGACAACAAGACGGAGGTGATGCCCATCTTCCACGTCACCATGGTGCTGGAGCGGACCAACCGTGTGGAGCTGCGGCCCACCATCCAGGTGCGCCGCAGCTGCCACACAGCGCCGCCGGGGACGGCCTTCGCGAAAGCGCAGCCGCTGGCGTATGGTGGACTGGGCGCACGCGGCGGGCCGGGGCTGCGAGCGCGCACGCACAGCCTGACCTTGCCGCGCCCTGGCGCTGCCTGCCGGTCTCTCTGCCCCGCAGGCGCTGTTCGACACTATCAACTCGGTGGCGCGCAACCTCATCGTGGTGCTGCAGTCGGTGCCGCGCGTGGCGCTGCAGCTCACGGACAAGCAGCGGCGCGACATGGAGGTGCGCTGGTGGCGGGGGGACGGCCACACACAGCATGGCGGCCCCAAGCATGTTTCCGGTATCGCTACGCGCATGTCTTGGCTCGACCGCTGTTGCAACTGTGCCCCGCCCTGGCAGGACGCGGGCCTGGCGCTGCCCAAGCCGCTGCCCACCATGTACGAGGCCATCAGCGCCGACGAGGACGCGGTGCTCAAGACCATCATGCAGATCACGTCGGGTGAGGGCCTGGCGCCGTGGCGCTTGGCAAGGCGTGGTGTGGCCCCGGTGGACCTCCCGCTGCAGTGCTGCATTTGGCTGTGTGCATCCAGCATGCGCCCAGTGCTACGCGCAGCAACTGACGCCATGGCCAACCGCTGCCCATGCAGGCATCACCTCTGTCATCGACAAGGTGCAGTCCTTCCTGACATACTGGGAGAAGAAGTACAAGCACGTGTGGGAGGCCGACCGCGACGCCTACATCCGGCGCTACGAGAAGGCGCAGAAGCCGCTGTCCTCCTTCGAGGCCGACATCTCGCGCTACCAGCAGGCAAGCAGCCGGGACCGCTGCGTCACCTCGCCCGGGCAGCGCCCAACCCCACCCACCTGCGAGGCCCCGCACTGCCGCCTGCCGATGTCCGTTGCTGACCCGGCCTGGTCCCTGCCCTGACCCTTTTTCTCCTCAGTGCATTGACGACATCCGTGGCGAGGACGGCGCGACAAACATGCGCTTCCTGCGCATCGACTGCGGCTCGCTCAAGCAGACGCTGGTGGGCCACTGCGAGGCCTGGGTCTCCAAGTTCACGGGCCTGCTGGGCCAGCTGTCGCTGGCGGAGCTCAAGGCGCTGCACGCCTACTTCAAGTGAGACGCGCTGAAGGGCCAGGCGGGGGCGATGGTTGTCGTGCAGCGGCAGGGCCAAGCTACACCAGCAACGGTCCTTACCGCCCGCTTGCCGTCGAGGTGTTGCCTTGACCGAGTCCTGTCCCCTGACCCTCCCGTTTCGCGCCGCAGGGAGAACAAGGAATCGCTGGTGGTGAGCCCCTCCTCGCTGGAGCAGCTGGCCGACCTGGTGGGGCTGCACCGCCGCCTGGCGGACGAGCGCAAGCGCACGGAGGCACGCTTTGAGCCGCTGCGCGACAAGTACAAGCTGCTGGAGCGGTACGAGGTGGGCGCCAAGGAGGAGGAGGCCGCGCTGCTGGAGGGCCTCGAGCCCGCGTGGACGGCGTTCCAGGTGCGCTGGGCGGGCTGGGCTGGGGCTGGGGCTGGGGCGCCGCGATTGGGCTGCGAATGGGCCGGTGCGCTGCTGCGGGGCTGCGGCGAAGGGTCAAGCGCAACTGCCTGCCACCGTCACGCCTGGTTCACCTCGGCCTTGCATCCTGGCAGGGGCTGCTGGACGAGACGGCCGGCAAGCTGGAGCGGTACAAGGATAACTTCCGCGAGAAGGTCAAGAGCCTCCTGGACACGTTCCTCAAGGACGTGGCCACGCTGTGCGACGACTTTGCTCGCGACGCACCGTACTCGTTCGAGGTGCCCACCAGTGAGGCGACGAACTTCATCGGCGCCGCCAAGCAGGCCGTGGAGGACACGCGCAAGAGGGTGTGTCGTTGCAGTTTTGTATGGGCGCTGACAAGGGCAGGCTCTTTGTCAAGCACCAGCGCGGCGCAAGAAAACGTCACGACAGCTTGCTGCTAAAATCTTCGTCTAAGCCGCTCCGGCTCTGAGGCCTGTCGCGCCTTGGTGGTCCTTGACGCTGCCTCTGATCCGCTAATCCCCGTGCGGTTGTGTGCTTCCGCAGGCGATGGAGATCAAGGCGGGCATGGACATCTTCAACATCCCGCAGCCGCAGTACAAGGACCTGGCCGCCATGGAGAAGGACATGGACCTCATGGACCGCATCTGGGGCCTCAAGGCCGAGTGGGAGGCGCTGTACGGCGGCTGGAAGGACGGCTCCTTCGTGGACATCAGGGTGCGGCCTAGGCTGGGCGCGGCTGGGCTGGGCGGCTGAGCTGGGCGCCGTCGGGCGGTGATGCGCGGAGGGCCGGCTGTTTCGTTGGGCCAGCTGCGGTAAAGCGTGCGCGCGCCGGTCCTGTGTGGCGCCGCGTTGGACAGGTGGAGGAGACGGAGGAGGCCGCGGTGCGCATCAGCAAGAACGTGGCCAAGCTGGGCCGCGACATCCGGCAGTGGACGGTGTGGAGCGCGCTCAAGGACACGCTGGACGCCTTCAAGCGCACCATGCCGCTCATCACCGACCTGCGCAACCCCGCCATGCGCCCACGGCACTGGCAGGACCTGCAGGTGAGCCCTGCCTGGCGCGGCCAGCGAGACGCTCCAAGCTGCTAGCAAGCTAGCTGCATCACACGCCGCATGCTGCGGCCTGTGCTGGGATTAGTGCCGGTAGCTCCACCCCTCACGCGGCCCGCCTGTTCCCAACCGGCCCCACACCCAGGACCACATCGGCATCAAGTTCGACCCCCACTCGCGCGACTTCACGCTGGACAGCGTTGTGGCGCTGCGACTGGACCAGCACGTCGAGTTCGTGGCGGAGCTCAGCGTCAACGCCACCAAGGTGCGACGGCCCCCCGCCTCCTCGCTGCGCCCACACCCGCTGCCATGGCCTGGGCCCGTGCCTGCTGCCCGGGCCCAGCGGCTGCTCGTTGTCCGGGCGCGGCTGAACCGAGTTCGCTTGCCATATGCCACCAATGACCCGCAGGAGCTGGCCATTGAGAACAATATCAAGGCCATTGCCACCACCTGGGCCGGCCTGCTGCTGGACATGGCCGAGTACAAGTCGACGTTCAAGCTGCGCAGCACGGAGGAGATCTTCTCCAGCCTGGAGGAGAACATCGTGACGCTGTCCACAATGAAGGCCTCCAAGTACTTCGTGGTGTTCGAGAAGGACATCGCGTACTGGGAGCGCACGCTGAGCCACATCTCCGAGACCATCGAGATCATCCTGCAGGTGCGGAGCGGACCGGGGCGCCGACCCACGGGACGGTCCACATGGGCACGGCCGTGCCTGCGGGCCGCAGGGCTAGGGCCCTGGTGCTCTGCTGCTGCGCTCTTGATCCCCTCGCTACTCCGTGTCGCCTCTCCCAACTTCTGTCCCTGCTGGCCTTGCTCCCGCTCATTCCCGTGTGCAGGTCCAGCGCAACTGGATGTACCTGGAAAACATCTTCATCGGCTCGGAGGACATCCGCAAGCAGCTGCCGCAGGAGAGCCAGATGTTTGACGGCGTGCACAACAACTTTATGCGCCAGATGAAGCAGCTGCACACCACCGGCTCCGTGCTCAAGGCCTGCACCGCGCCCGGCCTGCTCGAGTCCTTCCAGGTGCGCTGCCACCTGCGCAAGCCGTCCCCACCTAGCTCGCCGCTGCCGCCAGCTGACGGTCCCCAACTAGAGTCCACATGTGCGATGCCCACGCTTCTGCTCACATGCTCCTCGCTGCTGTCCGCGACATGGCAGGACATGAACAACAAGCTGGAGCGCATCCAGAAGTCGCTGGACAACTACCTGGAGAACAAGCGCCAGCAGTTCCCGCGCTTTTACTTCCTGTCGTCGGACGACCTGCTGGAGATCCTGGGCCAGGCCAAGGACCCGCTCAACGTGCAGCCGCACCTCAAGAAGTGCTTCGAGGGTGAGCACGCCTGCCGCTCGGCCCGCCGCCTCACTGCACTCGCAGTCCGCAATGGTGCCCACACCTGCTGCCCTGCGCGTGGGCTACAGCCACGCTGCGCGTTTAGATAGCATGAAGCACGGCAGCCATGTCCTCAGCCCCTGCACAACCCTTCCTCATGGCTGCTGCCGGCCGGCACCGACCCGCCCTCTGCCGCAGGCATCAAGAAGCTGGATATGCACCTGCCCGGCGACGACCGCAAGCAGACGGTGAGCGTGGGCATCACCTCGCCCGACGGTGAGTACCTGCCCTTCGCCAACCCGGTCATCACTGAGGGCCGGCCCGAGGAGTGGCTCAACCGCGTGGAGGACGCCATGTTCCTCACCACCAAGAAGCACCTGTACAAGGTGCTGGAGGACAGCAAGGGTGAGGCTGGGGGAGGAGCTGGGGCGGGCGTGTGGCACGGTGCTGGGCGGGGAGGGGGCTGTGCAGGTGGTTGGCTTGCGGGAGTGGAGAGCCGGCGGTGCTGGGCAGGCCTGGTGCGGCGCGCGAATGCATGTGTGCGGCGCGCGCGCCCTGCGTCCTTCCACAGTGCAAAAGAAGGAGAAGTGGGTCAAGGACAACCAGGGCCAAATGATCATCACGGCCGGCCAAATTGTGTGGACGCACGAGTGCGAGAAGGCGCTCATGGACGCCGACGGCGCGCGCAAGAACCTCAAGCTTCTGAAGAAGAAGTGGATCAGCTACCTCAATAAGCTCACCGCCGTCACGCGGTCCAAGCTCAACAAGATCGAGCGCAACAAGGTGCGTCGTGACACACGCGTGTTTTGTACGGCACGCCAGGCCGCTGCCGCGCGCTGCCGCACGGCCTGGGACTCTCGCCCGCTCCGCAGGCGGCCCGCGCTTCTGTCACGGCACGTGCTGCCGGCTATTTGCTGTACGCGCTCTGTAGTCTGACCTCGGGGCCCGCTGTTTCTATGCGCCTGCGTGCAGGTTGTGTCGCTGATCACGATCGAGGTGCATGCGCGCGACGTGATCGAGAAGCTGGGCAAGTCCAACTGCACGTCCACCAATGACTTCGAGTGGGTCAGCCAGCTGCGCTTCTACTGGGACCGCGAGAAGAACGACTGCATCGTCAAGCAGGTGCGAGCCTAGCGGGCAAGCAGCGCGCGGGGCGCAGCCCCACAGGCCCCCCGTGCCCTGACGGTGGGAAGGCCAGGGCTGCCGCCAGTGCAACGGCGCGTCCATCGCGTGCTGGGCAAATGGCCTGCCCGCCCGCCCTTGCCTCGCCCGCCCCCAGGTGCTGTCGGTCTTCTACTACGGCTACGAGTACCAGGGCAACAACGGCCGCCTCGTCATCACGCCGCTGACGGACCGCTGCTACATGACGCTCGGTAAGCAGCGCCGCGGCCAGCCAGCTTTTCCCTACCTCTTCCCAACTCCCACAGCGCCTGCCTGCAGTGCCCCAACAATCTACGCCCCCGTCACCCCCTGCTCCCCTACCCCGTGCACCCGTCCGTCCCTTCGTGCAGGCGCTGCCATGTTCACGCGCCGCGGTGGCAACCCGCTGGGCCCAGCCGGCACGGGCAAGACCGAGACGGTCAAGGACTTCGGCAAGGCGCTGGCGCGCTACGTCATCGTGTTCAACTGCTCCGACGGTGTGGACTACAAGATGACGGGCAAGATGTTCAGCGGCCTGGCGCAGACGGGCGCGTGGGCCTGCCTGGACGAGTTCAACCGCATCGAGGTGGAAGTGCTGTCAGTGGTGGCCACGCAGATCGCATGTGTGATGCAGGTACGGCAAACAAGCCGGCTCGCGACAGCAGGGAGTGCCGTGTGAAGAGGACTTTGAGCGACCAGGCCTTTGGTTGTGTTGTGCATTCCCTGATGTCGACATGCCCCCGTCCTGGTCCCGCACCCGATGCGTGCCCGCAGGCCATCAAGGAGTCCAAGAAGCGCTTCCTGTTCCTGGGCCAGGAGATCCGGCTCAACCCCTCGTGCGGCATCTTCGTGACCATGAACCCCGGCTACGCGGGCCGCTCCGAGCTGCCCGACAACCTCAAGGTGCGCCGTCCTGCTGCCGCGTACCTGCCCATGATTGTGCAGCGCCTGCCCGAATCCGCATAACGTTTGCACGCAGCAGCCCTGCTGTTCGACACCCGCGCCGGGCCACGGATTGCTCGGCCCCTGTCTAGCCCCTGCCCGGCCAGGCCTAGCGCCTGCAGCAGTCGACCGACATGCGCTTGCCGCTGTGCCCCGCAGGCCATGCTGCGGCCCGTGTCCATGATGGTGCCCGACTTCACGCTGATTGCGGAGATCATGATGTTCAGCGAGGGCTTCTCCAGCGCCAAGGTGCTGGCCAAGAAGATGATCGCCATCATGGAGCTGTCGCAGCAGCAGCTGTCCAAGCAGGACCACTACGACTACGGCCTGCGGTGCGTGCCGCGCCCCCCCCTTGGACCCTTCCCAGCTGCGGCTGCTGCGCCCTCCTCCCGCTAACTGACTGGTCCCACCGCACCCTTCCCAACTCGCCTGCAGCTCCTTTGTGATCCCAATCGCGCGCGCCGCCGGCTCGCTGAAGCGGCTGGACCCCGAGGGCAGCGAGGAGGTCATCCTGTACCGCACCATGCTTGACCTCATCAAGCCCAAGCTCGTGTACCTGGACCTGCCGCTCTTCATGGCGCTGTTGTCCGACCTGTTCCCCGGCGTGGAGCTGCCGCCCGCCGACGGAGGCTCGCTGCGCCGCGCCATCGAGGCCGAGCTGCGCGACTCCAACCTGCAGGTGGGGGGGCGGGGTTGCCGCAGGCCACGGGACTGTTCCAGCTGCGCTTGTTGTGACCGCGCTCTTGCCAAACAGCGCTCTTGCCAAGCAGCGCCTCAGCGCCATGGTGACCCCTGCGGCCCCTACGCAGATCGTGCCGGAGTTTGTGACCAAGATTATCCAGGTGTTTGATTGCAAGGTCGCGCGCCACGGCAACATGCTTGTCGGCCGCACCGGCTCGGGCAAGAGCGAGGCTTGGAAGTGCCTGCAGCGCGCGCTGGCTCGCCTGCGCAAGGAGGAGCCCGACGACGATCGCTTCCAAAAGGTGGGGCAGGGCGCTTGGCGTGCCTTGCCTGTGACCAGCGCCCGCCGCTGGGCCGACAGCCAAACCGCTTGCAGATGCGGGCGTGTCCAACAGCTAGAATGAGCAGCGTGCTCTAGCCGGACTTCGCAATTGGCCCCACTCCTGAAACCTGGCACGTGGTCTGCCCCATCCCGACAGGTGCACGTGCACACCATCAACCCGCTGGCGCTGTCCAACGACGAGCTGTACGGCTGCTTCGAGGCCGCCACGCACGAGTGGCAGGACGGCGTGCTGGCCCGCATCATGCGCACCGTGTGCAAGGACGAGACCAGCGAGCAGAAGTGGATCCTGTTCGACGGCCCCGTGGACACGCTGTGGATCGAGTCCATGAACACGACTCTGGACGACAACAAGCTGCTCACGCTGCTGTCGGGTGAGAGGGCACCGCATGCCAGCGCGTGACGGCTGGCATCATTGCTCTGGGCTCTGCGGCGGCACGCCCGATGCAGCTGGGGATGGCGCGCCGGCGTCCTCGCACGGACCGCATTCTGCGCCCGCGTGCCTCATCGCCGCCGACCTGCGTCCCCGCTCCCTCGCCGCCCCGCAGGCGAGCGCATCGCCATGACCGCCGCGGTGTCGCTGCTGTTCGAGGTGGAGGACCTGTCGCAGGCCTCGCCCGCCACGGTGTCGCGCGCGGGCATGATCTACCTCAACGTGGAGGACCTGGGCTGGCGGCCCTTCATCACCAGCTGGCTCGCGGCCAAGGCCGCGGCGCCCAACGCCGACGCCGCCGTGCTGGAGCAGGTGCGGCGCAGCATGCTCATGGGCTGTCCTCCTGGCTTGCGTGTGTGAGCTGTGGAGCTGACGGCTACTTGCTTGCTGTTGGCAGGTGTCCAAGCTGGTGGACAAGTACATGGAGGCGGCGCTGGAGCACAAGCGCCTGCAATGCAGGCAAGCTCGAGGCCCAGCGCACACAGCCCGATGCGCCCCGCCAGCACTGCTCGCTCCGCGTCCTCTGACCCCGCTCTCACAGCGAGCGCCGCAACGCGCGTCCCCGCCCCGGACCGCTCGCTCCCAACTGACCTGGGCCTGGCCTCGCTGCTGCTGCGCCTGCACTTGCTGCTGGCCTGAGCTTGTCCCCTTGTCTCCCTGCTGCTGCCCTCCTTGCCCGCAGGGAGTTGGTGCCCACGGACCGCCTCTCGTGCGTGCGCACCTTTGCGCGCCTCTTTGATGCGCTGGCCGTGCCCGAGAACGGCGTCGGCACGCTGCCCGCCGAGGACGTGCCGGCGCCCGGCGGCAAGGCGCCCGCCAGCGCGGTCGTCCCGGCGGCTGCCCCGGCCGAGGAGGCGGGCGGCGCGGGCAGCGGCGGCAACCTGGTGGAGATGTGGTTCCTGTTTTGCCTTATCTGGGGCCTGGGCGGGCCGCTGGACGAGGATGGGCGCAAGAAGTTCGACGGCTTCATGCGCGAGATGGACACGCGCTACCCCAGCTCCGACACCGTCTTCGAGTACTTTGTGGAGCCCAAGACCAAGTCCTGGTTGGCCTGGGAGACCAAGCTCACGGGTGCGGCCGCGGCGCCACTCATCGCGCGCCGCCCTTGCGCGTGGGCCTGTTCCACAGCTGTTCCATGCGTGCTGGCTGGGCCACTAAAACCTGCATTGGCGTCATGAACACCCTGCAGGAGCGTTCAAGCCGTCCCTGGACCAGCCGTTCTTCAAGATCCTGGTGCCCACCGTGGACACGGTCCGCAACCGCTTTGTGGCCAACGCGCTGGTGCGCAACAACCAGCACACGCTCATCGTGGGCAACGTGGGCGTGGGCAAGACCATGATCGTGGGCGCGCTGCTGGAGGGGCTGCCGTCGGACCGCATGAGCCACGTCACCATCAACTTCTCGGCGCAGACATCGTCCAACAGTCTGCAGGTGGGGAGGGATCAGAGATACAGGGAAAGCTTGCTGGCTGCCGGCTCGGAGCTTGGGTTGGGTTGCAATCGGATCGGGGCCAGGGCTGTGCCTGCCGCAGGGAGAGCAGGCAGGTCGGTCCAGCTTGTTGCCGTCGGGGCGTGCGCTGCATTCCACGTGCGGAACAGCATTGACGCCTCGCTTGCACGGGTGGCCCCAACCCGCTTTAGGACACGATCGAGGGCAAGCTGGAGAAGCGCACCAAGGGCGTGTTCGCGCCCGCGGGCGGCAAGCGCCTGGTGTGCTTCATCGACGACCTCAACATGCCCGCCAAGTCCAAGTTCGGCTTCATCCCGCCGCTAGAGCTGCTCAAGCTCTGGGTCGACAACGGCTTTTGGTGGGCATCTGATGCCGTTAGCTGCACACATACCCTAGCTCCGTGCCCGTGCCCTCTCCTCGACCCGGCTAGTGTGGGCTGATCGAACGTCGCCCTGCTCGCGCTGCGCATTTCCCGCCCCCAGGTACGACCGCGCCAAGTGCGAGGTCAAGCACATCAAGGACATGCAGCTGCTGGCAGCCATGGCACCACCGGGAGGTGAGCTAGCGCAGCGCGCCTGCCCCTCCCCTTGGCCCTATCCCGCCGCGCGCTCCGTGCCTCACACTCCGCCCCTCGCGCCCGCTGCTGCCCGCAGGCGGCCGCAACGCGTTCAGCCAGCGCATCCAGGCCTGCTTCGCGACGCTCAACGTGACGGCGCCCAACGACATGCAGCTCAAGCGCATCTTCGGCACCATCCTCAACGCCAAGCTGGCTGACTTTGATGACGAGGTCAAGCCGCTGTCGGAGCCCATCACGCTGGCCACCATCGGCATCTACCGCGCCGTTTCCAAGGAGCTGCTGCCCACGCCCTCCAAGAGCCACTACCTGTTCAACACGCGCGACCTGGCCAAGATTATCCAGGGCATGATGCAGGTGCGGGGTGCTGCTAAGCCTGCGCCCTCCCCGGCCATGGCCACAGCACCGCTGCTGCCCCTGAAACGCCCTGCCCGCCTCAACAAACGCTACAGCCACGCTGCTACCGCTGAAACGCCCCGTCGTTGCCGGCCAAGGCCGCGGCCAAGGCGCTGCTGCCGCCCCTTGCCGCTCCCTGCCGCCGCTCACCTCGACGCCTGCCCGCTGCGGTTGCTTGGTGTGGTGTGGTGGCGCCCCTCAGGCGACCAAGGCGTTCTACAACAGCAAAGAGGAGGTGCTGCAGCTGTGGTGCCACGAGTGCCTGCGCATCATCGCCGACCGCATGTGGGACTACACCGACAAGGAGTGGCTGCAGCGCCAGCTGGACGAGAAGCTGGGCTCCACCTTCAGCAACACCTTCAACACGCTGTTCGAGGCGTACGACGAGGCGGTGCCGCCCTTCGTAACCTTCATGCGCCAGGTACGGCGTGCGGGCCAAGCGCACTCCGGCGGCATCTGAGCAGCAATGCCGTTGTAGCTAATGATGCCAGGCCGGCACGCTTGCTAGTAAACAGTGCCTTGTCGTGCTGACCGGCTGCCCTCGCGTGTGTCTTCTGCAGAACGTGGACGTGCCGGTGTATGAGCCGGTGCGGGACTTTGTGGCGCTCAAGGACCTGCTCATGGAGAAGCTCGAGGTGAGCAGGCGCCTCGCCCCCGGCCCTCTCCGCTTGGCTGCGCCACCCTTGCCCACGCGCGAAGCCCGCGCACTCTGCCCATGGCTCCCTGCTGCCCGCTACCCCGCTGTGCCGCTGTCGAGCTCTCGCGCCTGCCTGCCACGTGTTCCTCACACGTCTCTCGCCCCTACCCTGTCCAGGACTACGCCCTGGAGCCCGGCCACAGCGCCATGGACCTGGTGCTGTTCCGCGACGCGCTGCACCACGTGTGCCGCATCCACCGCATCCTGGGCCAGCCGCGCGGCAATGCGCTGCTGGTGGGCGTGGGCGGCAGCGGCCGCAAGAGCTTGGCGCGCCTGGCGGCCTTCGTGGCGGAGCTGAAGTGCTTTACCATCGAGATCACCAAGAACTACCGCCAGGTGCGGCATGCGGGTGGAGGGCGGTTAGCATGGCTGTTGGCAGCAGTGATGGGTGTCACGGGTCCGTGGCGGGCCGGGGCTGTGAGAGTTGCAGGGCGCTCGCTGACGCTTGCAGCGATTGCCGGTGCGCCCCCGCAGACGGAGTTCCGCGAGGACCTTAAGGGCCTGTACCGCCAGGCGGCGTGCGCCAACAAGCCGACCGTGTTCCTGTTTGACGAGACGCAGGTGCGTGGGGCTCAATGACTGCCCGGCGCCAGTCTCAGACCACAAGCTCGTGCGCACTGCCTGAGGGTTCACACCATCACCGTTGCCGCATGGTCTGACGGTCTGCGTGTGGCTTGCTGCAGATCGTGTTCGAGACGTTCCTTGAGGACGTCAACAACATCCTCACCAGCGGCGAGGTGCCCAACCTGTTCCCCAAGGTGCGCACCGCGCCGCCGCCAGCAACACTCCAGTCCTGGCGCCCCCATGCCGTGTCATCGCCCGCCGCCTTACTCTCCGGCGGCCCGGTGCGTGCCCTGCTTAACAACCCCGTCCTCGCCCATTTCTTTACCACCGCAGGACGAGCTCGGCTCCGTACTGGACGAGCTGCGCGGTGCCGCCAAGGCTGCCGGCGCGGGCGAGACCGCCGACGCTCTCTATGCCTTTATGCTGGAGCGCGTACGCACCAACCTGCACGTGGTGCTGTGCCTGAGCCCCGTGGGCGAGGCCTTCCGCGAGCGCTGCCGCATGTTCCCCGGCCTGGTCAACTGCACCACCATCGACTGGTTCACCGAGTGGCCCGCGGACGCGCTGTTCGAGGTGGCGCAGAAGCAGCTGGGCGACGTCGACCTGGGCAGCGCCGAGGTCAAGACCGCTGTGTGCAAGGTGTTTGTGACGGCGCACCAGTCGGTCGAGGCGACCAGCACCAAGATGTTTGCCGCGCTCAAGCGCCGCAACTACGTGACGCCCACCAACTACCTGGAGACGGTACGCGGCTACAAGGACCTGCTGGCGGAGAAGCGCACCGAGCTGGGCGAGAAGGTGGGCGGCTGTGGGGCGGGATGGAGGTTGCCAGCAGGCAGCAGGGCAAAGGCCATGCTGGCAGAATGCGACTACGCGGGCAGGATTTGCGGGAGTGGGCTGTCGCTCAGCGTGTACTGCGCCGCCCCGTGCGTGTGTTCCCCTGCAGGCGGCCAAGCTGCGGGGCGGCCTGCAAAAGCTGGACGAGACGAGTGTGCAGGTGGCTGCCATGAAGAAGGTGGCCGAGGAGAAGAAGGTGGTGGTGGCGCAGGCCAAGGCCGACTGCGAGGAGCTGCTGGTGGAGATCGTGCAGGACAAGCGCGTGGCAGACGAACAGGAGAAGCAGGTGCGAGCGGATCGGCGGCAGATCAGGGCGCTGCGCAGCGCCAACGAAGTCACGCGCACGCACCTGCGCGCCCTATCCGCCCCAACCTCACCCGTGCCCGCGTGCACCCTTCGCCCGCGTGCCCCCAGGTCAACGCCGAGGCCCAAAAGATCGGCAAGGAGGCGGAGGAGGCCAACGCCATCGCGGCGCAGGTGCAGGTGGAGCTGGACAAGGCGCTGCCGGCGCTGCGCGAGGCTGAGGCGGCCCTGGACGTGCTGACCAAGAAGGACATGAGCGAGCTTAAGGCCTACGCCAAGCCGCCACAGCTGGTGGAGTTCACGCTCAACGCCGTGCTCACGGGTAGGACGACGGAGTTGCAGGCTCCGGGGAGAGGCTTGGACGGCGCCGGTTGCCAGCGCAGCGGGTGCGGCAATATGTGTGGCCTGGCTCTCACGGTGCCCATCGCCCCTGGTCGCAGTGCTGCGGAGGCCGCCGAACTGGGATGAGGCCAAGAAGCGGCTGGGCGAAGCCAACTTCATGCAGAGCCTCAAGGAGTTTGACAAGGACAAGCTGGACGACTCGTTGCTCAAGAAGGTGGGGCCTGGTCATGTTGCCTGGCTACCGCCTTGTTTGTTGCCTGACGGGAATGGCGCGGCCGTGCCTCATCACCCCACCTGCCTGCCTCACCCTGCTGGTCCTCTGCCCTCCTCTGCGCTGCTGCAGATCGGCAAGTTCACTGCTAGCCCCGAGTTCACGTTTGACACCGTCAACAAGGTGTCGGCCGCCGCCAGCGGCATGTGTAAGTGGGTGCACGCCATGGAGACGTACGGCTATGTGGCCAAGGACGTCGCGCCCAAGAGGGCCAAGCTCAAGGCGGCCCAGGTACGCAGGCCGGGACGGTGCATGCTGCGACAGTAGCCGGGTCCCGGGGCCCTCGGCCTGCTAGCTTTAGGCATTGGCTACGCCGTTGTGCTGACAACAGGTCGCCGCCTCTCCCCGATTGCATTCTTGGCTTTGCTCTGTTCCTTGCGCTCACGCTTTCCTATATGCACCGTGTGCCTCAGGATAACCTGGCCAAGAAGCAGGCGGCGCTGGCGCTGGCCCAGGAGCAGCTGGCGGTGGTGCTGGGCAAGGTGCAGGCGCTCAAGGACCGCTACGACGACTCCATCAGCCGCAAGCAGGCGCTGGAGGAGGAGCTTGCGGACCTGGAGGGCAAGCTGGAGCGCGCGGAGAAGCTGGTCACCGGGCTGGCGGGTGAGTGCGCTGTTGTTGCCTAGGGGTTGCGGGAGTGGGCACCTAGCGTGGCGGCTAGCACTCCGGCCTGACTGCGCGACCCAACCTGATGTTGCTCGTTGTGTCCCGACCAGGCGAGCGCGTGCGGTGGGAGGCTTCGATCGCCGAGTATGAGATGTCGATGTCGTTCCTACCGGGTGACGTGGTGGTGGCGGCGGCCTTCATGAGCTACGCCGGCCCCTTCCCGTCCGAGTACCGAGACGAGCTGGTCAAGCACACGTGGCTGCCGCAGGTGGGGCGGGCTGCTTGGGGCTGCAGGTGGCCGGGCGTGGCCTGCCTCGTAATCACGGAGTCTGAGCTGCGTTGCCTGCACCCCGCGCCCTCTTCCTCGTGTGCAGGTCAAGGCGCTGAGCATCCCCGCCTCGGAGCACTTTGACTTCGCGCTCTTCCTGGCCAACCCCGCCCTCGTGCGCGACTGGAACATCCAGGGCCTGCCCTCGGACTCCTTCTCGACCGAGAACGGAGTCATGGTCACGCGCGGCCGCCGCTGGCCGCTCATGATCGACCCCCAGGTGCGTTTGCGCTGCCGTGCGCTTCCAGCAGTCGCCAACACCGCTCGGTGCCCTGCTTGCGGCAGCCGACGCCATTGATGCGCCCTTGTTGATCTGCAGGCGTTCTGACCATGCCGTGTTGTGCCCTGTGCATCGCCCACCTTGCGCTGGTGTTGGGGTCGCGCAGGGCCAGGCCAACAAGTGGATCAAGAACATGGAGGGCCGCAGCGGGCGGCTCAAGGTGCTCAACCTGCAGATGTCGGACATGGCGCGTCAGGTGGAGAACGCTATCCAGTTCGGACAGCCGGTGCTCATGCAGGACATCCTGCAGGTGCGTGCCGTGTGTGGGAGCGGCTGGACCCATTGGTCGTGGCTTGGTCCAGCTGCGGAGGCTGTGCCATACGCTACTCAGCTGAGCTGCGGCCTGTGGTAGGGGCTTGCGTGCCGTGCCCAACTACCAAACATCCTTTTTCCTGTGACGCTCTGCAGGAGATCGACCCCATCCTGGAGCCGGTGCTGGCCAAGTCCTTCATCAAGCGCGGCAACCAGACGCTCATCAAGCTAGGCGACAAGGAGGTGCGCTGCTCAGCCGCACGCACAACAGACCTCGTTTGCTGCCACGTACTTGCAGCCCGGCTGCACAGCTCGACCCCGAACCTGCTGCCCTGTGCCGCTGCTGGCTCCCCGCAACCCAACAACCACAATGCTTGGCCCCGGCCCTTTTCCCAACCCGCCCCTTGGCTGCAGGTTGACTATAACTTTGACTTCCGGCTGTACCTGACCACCAAGCTCGCCAACCCGCTGTACACGCCTGAGATCAGCACCAAGGTGCTCATCGTCAACTTTGCGGTCAAGGAGCAGGGCCTGGAGGCGCAGCTGCTAGCCACCGTGGTCAAGAACGAGCGGCCCGACCTGGACAAGCAGAAGAACGACCTGGTGGTCAAGGTGGCGGCGGGCAAGCGGACGCAGGTGAGGAGACATTGGCCGGGCAGGGAGGGCTGCGGGGCTCCGGCAATCGCTAGTCGCTGTGCAAGCCCCTGCACTGGTATGCGACCCAGAGCTGGCCTGACCTGACCCCCCACACCTTGATCCCCACCGCCCCCTCCAACCACCCCCAGGCCGAGCTGGAGGACACCATCCTGCACCTGCTGTCGACCGCCACCGGCTCGCTGCTTGACAACGTGACGCTCATCAACACGCTGGACCAGAGCAAGACCACGTGGGAGGAGGTCAACGCATCGCTGCTGGTGCGTGCCAAGGCCTGTGCTACACGCCTGCCGCCCAGCGCGCTGCCGCTCGGCAAGTGATGTTGGCTTCCGGCGCTCATCGCTGCCGTCCTTGCCTTCCTCGCTTTGTGGCGCGCCGCAGGTGGCGGAGGAGACGCAGAAGAAGATCGAGGCGGCCAGCCAGCAGTACCGGCCCTGCTCCGTGCGCGCCTCGGTGCTGTACTTCGTGCTCAACGACCTCAGCGGCATCGACCCCATGTACCAGTTCTCGCTGGACGCCTACAACGACCTGTTCCTGCTGTCCATCCGCAACAGCCCCAAGAACGACAACCTGGCTGAGCGCATCAAGGCGCTCAACGACTACCACACCTACGCGGTGTACAAGTACACCTCGCGCGGCCTGTTCGAGCGCCACAAGCTGCTGCTCAGCCTGCAGATGTGCGTGCGCATCCTGCAGACCGCAAACCAGGTGGGTGCGCCGGGGGCAGGCGGTGTGGTGCCCTGGGAGCTGCGGGGTTGCACGGACGGGTGCGCCGTGTTGCCTGCATGCTTGCCTGTCTGGGCGATGCAGGTTATGGCTTGACGCTGTGTGCTCCCGGCGGCTGCCCTCGCGCGCGCCGCCCACAGGTCAACGTGGAGGAGTGGCAGTTCTTCTTGCGCGGCGGCACGGTGCTGGACCGCTCGCAGCAGCCCACCAACCCGGCGCCCGAGTGGATAAGCGAGGAGGCGTGGGACAACATCACCGAGCTGGAGGCACTGCCCAACTTCAAGGCAAGGCGCCCGTCACCTGCTGCGGCCGTCCCCTCACCTTGCGCGCCCCTATCTTGGCCTCCTCGCAAACCTGCTATCAGCTCACTCAAGCAGGCCCCTCAAACCCCAACCCAACCCCTCACCAGGGCATCGTGTCGTCCTTCGAGTCCAACCTGAGCGAGTGGGAGGCCTGGTACCGCCGCGGCGACCCCGAGACCTCGGAGCTGCCCGCCGAGTGGGAGTCCAAGTGCAACGAGCTGCAGCGCCTCATCCTGGTCCGTTGCCTGCGCCCCGACCGCGTCATCTTCGCCGCCACCAGCTACGTGTCCAACGCGCTGGGCCGCCGCTACTGCGAGCCGCCCGTGCTAGACCTGGGCGAGACGCTCAAGGACAGCACCGCGCTGTCGCCGCTCATCTTCGTGCTGTCGGCGGGGGTGGACCCCACCGACAACCTGCGCAAGCTGGCCAGCGAGAAGGGCATGTCGCCAAGGTGCGCAGCAGCGGCAACAGGGGGAGGGCATAGAAGGCGCGGGCACGGCGTAAGCAAGCATGTGCGTCTGTCAACGGTCCTAACCACCTGCTGCCTTGCCCGCTGCCCTTGTCCAACTGCCGCTTGCCACAGGTTCTTTACCGTTGCGCTGGGCCAGGGCCAGGCGCCCACCGCGACGCGCCTGATCGAGGACGGCCTGCGCGAGGGCAACTGGGTGTTCCTGGCCAACTGCCACCTCATGACGTCGTGGCTGCCCACGCTGGACAAGATCATCGAGAGCTTCGAGACCAAGCAGCCGCACGAGAACTTCCGGCTGTGGCTGTCCAGCAACCCCTCGCCGGCCTTCCCCATCGCCATCCTGCAGCGCGGCATCAAGATGACCACCGAGCCGCCAAAGGGCCTGCGCGCCAACCTGCTGCGCCTCTACAACAGCGTCAGCGATGCGTCCTACGCGCAGTGCAAGGCGCAGGTGGGGCCCCACGGCCAGCTTGCCTGCGCGCCCGCCCGCTGCCGCGCCTGCCTGCCGCAACCCACCACCGCTGCGCCAGACTGCGCCTCCGAAACCACTCTCGATGCCCCTGCCCTTATGCCCTTCCCTTCGCTCCGCCCCTCCAGACCAAGTACCAGAAGCTGCTGTTCGCGCTGACGTACTTCCACAGCGTGCTGCTGGAGCGCCGCAAGTTCCGCACACTGGGCTTCAACATCCCCTACGACTTCAACGACACCGACTTCTCCGTGTCCGACGACCTGCTCAAGAGCTACCTGGACTCGTACGAGCAGACGCCGTGGGACGCGCTCAAGTACCTCATCGCAGGTACGGCAGCGCCCAAGCCCGCTTGAGCCCTGTGCCCCTGCCACCCCGACTTCTTGCCGCCCAACCCCGCCCCGTCCGCCCTAACCACCCGGCCCGCCCTGTTCCCGCTCCCCATCACAGAGGCCAACTACGGCGGCCGTGTGACCGACGAGCTGGACCGCCGCGTGCTTGCCTCGTACCTGAACAAGTTCTACTGCGAGGACGCTCTGGCGGTGCCCGGCTACCTGCTGTCGCCGCTGCCGACCTACTACGTGCCCGACAACGGCCCGCTGAGCAGCTTCCGCGACTACATCCTCACGCTGCCCGCCGGCGACCGGCCCGAGGCGTTCGGGCAGCACCCCAACGCCGAGATCAGCTACCTGATCGAGGACAGCAAGGTGCTGCTGGACAGCCTGCTCAGCCTGCAGCCGCGCGTGGAGGGCGCGGGAGGCGACGGCGGCGGAGGCGGCGGGCGGCGTGAGGACGTTGTGATGGCCATCGCCACGGACCTGCTGGACCAGGTGCCGCAGCCGTTCAACCTGGAGGAGGTCATGAAGGCAAAGGCGGATGACCCCAGCGCGCTGCACGTGGTGCTGTTCCAGGTGCGGGCTTGAGGGCTGCGGCGGTCCAGCGGCACGCACCCAAACCGGACTCGCAGGCAGCACCGCCCCCCGCATGCAGCTCCTGATCCCTCTCTGCCCCTATCCCTTGGCCTCTGTCGTCCTGTAGGAGGTGGAGCGCTACAACAGCCTGCTGGTGTCGGTGCGGCGGTCTTGCGTGGAGCTGCAGCGCGGCATCAAGGGCCTGGTGGTCATGTCCGCGGACCTGGACCTCATCTTCGACGCGCTCTACAACGCCAAGGTGCCCGCCGCCTGGCTCAAGACCTACCCCAGCCTCAAGCCGCTGGGCCCCTGGACGCGCGACCTGCTCACGCGCATCGAGCAGCTGGCGGTGTGGGTGGAGGAGACCTACCCGCGCGTCTACTGGCTAAGCGGCTTCACCTACCCCACCGGCTTCCTCACGGCGGTGCTGCAGACCACGGCGCGCAAGGCCAGCGTGCCCATCGACACGCTGTCGTTCGAGTTCAGCATCATCAACCTGGACGAGCGCGAGATCACGGCGCCGCCAAAGGAGGGCGTGTACATCAAGGGGCTCTTCCTGGAGGGTGAGCACCAGGGGCACGGTCTTGGAGCGCGAGGCTGCGCTCTCCAGGGCGCAGCGGAGCAGCAGGCGTGCGGCCTTGAGACCCTGCTCTGACCCCTCCCCCCTTCCCTCTCCCTGCCCTGCCCTCCCCTAACCGCTCCCCTCTGCTGCCCAGGCGCGGGCTGGGACTTTGAGAACGGCTGCCTGTGCGAGCCGCACCCCATGGAGCTCATCGTGCCCATGCCCATCCTGCTGTTCCGGCCCGTGGAGAACAAGAAGCGCAGCGCCAAGGGCATCTATTCCTGCCCGCTCTACCTCTACCCGCTGCGCACGGGCACCCGCGAGCGGCCCAGCTTCATGATCAACGTGGACCTGCGCAGCGGCACCGCCGACCCCGACCACTGGATCATGAGGGGCACGGCGCTGCTGCTGTCGCTGGCGACCTGAGGAGGGTCGGGAGGAGGCGGGGGCGGGGGGGTTGTTCAGGACAGGGCCGTAGGCAGGTGGAGGGGTGGAGGGGGCTCGTGACCAGGCAAGGGAGTGCACTGTTCGGGTAGCTAGCGAGGCATGGCGACTGGTGAAAGCGCTGGGCACTGCGCACTGCTGTGGGGAATGTGGCGATCGCATGACTGCATGTTACCCTGGGAACGGTCGAGGGCGGCGGCCGGCGTGCGGTGGCGCGGCGCGGCGCGGCGTGCGAGAAAAGCCTGTGGTCTGTGATTGGACTGGCGCCGGGGCCTGGGCGTGCGGCGCTGGCTGACGCACGCGCAGGCGGCGCAGTCCTGCAAGCGGGCAGGCCCAAGAGGCGCATGCTGCAAGTCGCAACGTCGAGTCCTTACAACCCCTGCTGCGTCACACGACACGCCCGAAACCAACACGCCACTTCTGGCCGCCAGCCGCCCGCGTCGTGCCGCTTGCAACCGCCTCTCAGCCCGTGCCTCCGCCTGCGCTTCCGCCCGTCCGCTTCGCCCTCCCAGCTGCACCCAGCTGCACCCAACTTGGGGCTCGCCCAGCTAGTTGACGGTGGGCCGGCCCGCCGCCGACTCGACCTCGCGCCGCAGCCCCGAGAACATCGACCCGCCCGGGCCCGCGCCGCCCGACACGCTGACGCCCTGCTCCACATCCGCCGCCGCAAACGTGAGCCCAAGCTCAGCGGCTTGGCCCTGGCCCTGGCCCTGGCCTGCCTGGCCCTCTCCTCCCCCGAGGTGCGGGTGTCGTGCTGCCTGCGCCATGTACCCTAGCTGCCGCCCGGCCTTGTGGCCGGCCGCCACGCCCGCCTGCACACCCGCCGCCACCGTCCGCTTGGCGCCGCCAATCAGCGCCGACCCGGCCGCCGCCGCCGCCGCCGCGCCCGGGCCCGTGAGCATGCTGCCGATGCCGCCACCGTTGCCGCCGCCATTGCCGCCGCCGCCGGGCCCTGCCGCCGCCGCCGGCTCGCCGCCGGCCTGCGCCACGGCCGCTGCCATGCCGGGAGGCTGCTGCGAGGGCTCGTGAGGGTCCCTGCGGTAGCCGCGGCGGTTGCGCGCCTCACCCGCGGCCAGGGCGCTGCAGGGGCGACATAGCACGACGGCCGGGCGGAGGGGCCGGGTGGCTGGAGGGCGGCTCGGGCCCCGAAACCACCGCGTTGCTCGGCAGCCCCGGCCCGGCCCTACCTCTTCCGCCTCACCTGCTGCCCACGCTGCCCGCCTCGGAGCCGCGCGGAGTGGTCAGCAGCGGCTGCACCGCCTGCGCCAGGCCCTCGGCCGCCAGCAGCACGGGGCTGCCGCCCAGGCCGGAGCCGCCAGAGGTGGCCTCGCTGACCGAGTCGGGGCCGGCCGGCTCGCCAGCCTGTGGGGCGGCGGAAAGAGGGGCGCAGGCTGGACATGATCGGTCACCACTGTCGCAGATAGACCGACCCCCGCACCCAGGGCTGTCAGGACGTGTGGCGGTTGGAACACGTGGTCAGCGTGTAGCGGAAAGAGATCGCACAGGCCAGAGCGTGGGTCGGCAAGTGCCCAGGCGCCTAGTGGGCTTCAGGGGAGGTCCCCTGGTGGGCTTGCTGTGCTGCTTGCTCTGCCAGCCGCCACTCCCGCCAGCGACAACCCCCACGCCCTGGACGCACCCCGAGCAGCCGCTTGGCCGCCGCGCTCCTCAGCGGCCGCATCATCCAGAACGCGGGCCGCCACAGCCACTTGGTGCGCTTGGCGGCCTTGCTGCCCACGCGGGCCGTCACCGCCGCGCCGTGGACCACGCTGGGGGCGGTGGCCTTGACCTGCTCGGTACGGGACGGATGTGGATTTGTTTCGGTCAGTCTTGGACAGGTCGGGCGCTGGAGCGGTTGCCGACGCGCCCAAGCTCTTGGAAGGGCGCTGCCGGCGGGGTCGAGCGGCAGCGGGTGAATCCTTTCCGGCGCGCAATACGCACCTGGACGGCTGCTGCCTGCGCCGTCTCAGCCACGACCTTGAAGTCATCAAGATAGGGCCGTGGGTCTTGAAGCTGCAGGCGTGGGCCAGAGTAGGGGAGCGGGGCGATGGAGGAGCTAGCGGCGGAGGCGCAGCAGGGGAGCGAGCGCTGCGATGCAGCCGCCTGGCGCGCCAGCTGCATTGCGCGGGCCGCTGCCTGCTGCACGGCTGTGTTGCCGAACAGGGTGGCGCTGGTATGCAGGTCAGGGAGCGCGGGGTTCGGCCGGTCGCGGGTGGAGCGACCCATGGGTTTCATGGCCCGTCTTGACAGCTCGCGTCACACTTGCCATTGAGCCAAAGGCGCAAGCGCAGACGCAGGGCCCCAGGAAGCAGCCGCTGACGGAGACTGGCATGGCGGCAAGGGCTAGCGGCAGTGACGCGGCGTCGGGGGGAGTTAGCTCCCCTGATGCTCGCTGTGCTGGTTGCGCGCGAAGCCGTGCTCGTGGTGTGCTTGTGTGTCGGTGGCGCTATGCGAGCAGCGCTGTGATGCTCAGGTTGATCACACGCGATAACCACCGCGATCCGTTCACGCCTCCCTCGCGCTCGCCCCACCCCCCTAGGCCCCCCTACTGCCCCGCCTTGCCGCCCTGCTGCACCTACCTCTTCCGCCGACAGCACCCAGACCGGGACCAGCTCGGGTCAAGCGCATGGAGCGGGGGCTGCCTGCCTGCCATCCGATCCGATGCCTGCAACGACCCTCCCCTCGGCAAAAGCTCTTGACATGCCGTCCATCGCGCCGGCCGTTGCAGAACCGCGTCGGCTGACCCCACCTCCGCATGCACGGCGGGCTCAAAACCGCAAGCCGCCCGATCAAAGCGGGCAGCCACGCACCCGCATCGCCGCTCGCGTGCTACACTTGAACGTCCTGCCACACTCCAGAGCAGCAGCCACCCGGCGCCGAGACCGCGCAGGCACTGCACACAAGCCATGCATGACGCCCTCTCTTTCTGACAGACACACTCCAACTCTCTGGACGCACCTGCAGTTCATCGGCACGCCAGCCGGCATGCATGGAGGCAACACAACCACGAACGAACACCCGCAAACGGGGTCAGACTGCGCCAACTGCGCGCTCGTCTGCAGGACTGTCAAGCACCGCCCCACCCACCCAAGCCCAGCAAGCTACCCGCTGAACCTCTACGCCTCACCCCACACTGCGCAACTCGCAGCCGCCAGCGAAGGCGCCTCACAGCAGCTCCGTACACAGCAGCTCCGTACACAGCAGCTCCGTACACAGCAGCTCCGTATACAGCAGCTCAACCCCCGGCAGCACACCCCGACCGACAGCTTTCACCTGCATCGCAGTCCGCAGCGTTACCTGCCTGCAATCCTATGTACAAGCCGCTAATGCCCCCCTCGGTCGAGCAACAACAGTATCCTGCCGCGTTTCATGCCCGCTGCCCCCCAATGCTGTGCTAACGTCGCAGCAGCCTGCACCGCTCGCCTGGCGCCATGGGCGCCGCTCTGCCCCGCGCACCGCCGCATGACCAGGCGCCGATCACGAGGGCCTTACCTTGCCCTGCCCCCCCGGATGCAGAGTGCGCGAGCCGTACCCAACAGTCACCAGTGTGCTTTCATGATGCAGGCCAGACCGCCGAGCCGCCCCCGCCGCCGCCTCGCCTGGCTGGCGTCCATGAGCCGACTGACAGCCAATGCGCAACCCAGCCCACGGCTCCACAACAACCCAACCCGCTTGCCAGAGCCAGGCGCAGGCGGCCTGGCTGCGCTCGATCCCCCTTCCGTTTTATGTGTTTATGCACAGCCTTCAAGGACACCGTCGCAGTCCCCTTTGCCAGAAGACGCGCAGCCCAAGCCCCGTCAGTGTCGTCGAGCGCGACGTGGCGTCGTGACTAACTGATCCCGGCAACAGCTCACTTGCCGGCGTACGCCGGGTTGGGCACAGCCTTGCTGGCCGCACCTTCTGCTGCGGCGTCCGCCTCCGCGGCGCCATTGGCCGCTGCTGCTGCTGCGGCGGCGGCGCCGTTCGTAGCAGCCTGCACGCCGCCGGCGCTGTTGCGCTGCCCGCTGCCGCTGCCCATGCTCCGCATGCCGTTGATGCCGATGCGGAAGCCGCTGCCGCTGCCGCTAAAGCGTGAGCGAGACATGCTGGTCTGGGGCTGCGGCGGCAGCGGCGACAGCACGGGCATGGGCAGGTCCACCAAGGGGGCGATGACCTGCTGGTGCGGGCCACACAGCGGCGTCAGCAGGGCCATGGCGTTGGGTACGTGCACGATGCGGGTGACGGCGTGGCCCACACGGGGTGAGGGTGGCATGGGCCGCAGGCCGCAGGCCTCGTACGGGTACAA
>BDDC01000775.1:0-33032 GCA_001662425.1 Chlamydomonas sphaeroides | reverse complement strand
GACTCTGTGCGCATTGATGTGTAGAGGGGATCAAAGCTCTACTCCTCCTGCGGGGGGCGGTGTAACGAGTATCTTTCCCTGGTTCTGTGCCCCCGTCTTCTGTGACTCCTAAAGGCCCACATTGCAAAGAAGAAAAAGAAGAAGAAGAAGAAGAAGAAGAAGAAGAAGAAGAAGAAGAAGAAGAAGAAGAAGAAGAAGAAGAAGAAGCCCAGCCCCGTTATTAGCAACTAAGATGCCGACAATCCACACACAAAATCTCCCGTATCATTTCGCCCCTGCTGCAATGGTTACACGTCGGCGGACTGTGCCTGTGTGTGTGTGACCAGGTGGGTCCGGTAGTGTAGGGGAAAGGGTCGCACCGTACAGCCAGCGGTTGCTTGGCTTGCCGCCGGGTGGATCGGACTGTATGGGTGGATTGTTGGCGTCTTCATTGCTGGTTATGGGGCTTGGTGTGCTCACCCCATCCGCGCGCGCCGCATTGTGCTATTGCTTGGATTGGCCTGTCTTCCCTGCTGGTGCTGCCGTGTGCTGTGTGGTGTGCGTGTTCTGAATCTGTGTGCATCAATGTGTAGAGGGGATCAAAGCTCTACTCGTCCTGCGGGGGGTGGTGTAATGAATTCTTCTTCTTCTTCACATCCAGCAGATCTCTACAGGGCGTGCAGGCACGGCAACATTTTGTTGCCCTCATGGAGGTGTATCAGATGGTGCTCCAGGGATGATGCAGGCCGCGGGCCCACTGTGGGCTGTCACCAAGAAGCAGCTCCGTTAACAAAGCACCTACGGAGCCCTTCATAATTGCCATCGTACATGTTACACCAAGTGCTCCGTTACGGAGCCCCACCAAGCGCTCCGCACTGAGCCCACCAAGCGCATCACCAAGTGTTACCAAGCGATGCCGTCCTGTGAGTGGAACACGATTCCAGGCCGTCTCGCCTAACCCAGCTAGCTGTCACGGCGTAAAAATATCGTCATGAAGTGTTGGGGGTGACGCATTTTATTGTTACAACAGCGAGCCCTCTCAATGTTACATACCGGCGGGCATCATGGTGTCAATTTGACAAAGCATCTGCCAGCCGCCTTGCGGCCTGGCGCGCTGCCAATGATGACTGCCAACCCGTGCTCACCGTTGTCACTGCATGCCCATCCACTCATTGCACCCCAAACCTGACCTACCTGCTGGCCCTTGGCTCCCCACCATGTCCCCTGCAGGCCCCCAGCGCCCGCACTACACTTCTGCCCAGCAGCTCCAATGTGTGTGTGCCTTGCCGCCCCTCCCATGGCTTCGTCCATCTCTTGGCTCCACAGGTCCACCGCCCTGGACCCCGTGGGCAGCTCATAAGCAGCGGGGTGCGGAGGCCACAGGAGGGGCCGGCCACCACCGCATGCAGCCACCTTGCCCCCCGCTGCTCACAGTGCAGCAGGCTGCCCTCTCCCAGTACCCACATCCCCAAATAGGGAATTCCACAGGCCGGCATATCAACATCATATGTGCGCCGCCCTCTGCCCCTGCAGCACCACCAGGGCTGGTATGGACGCTGTGCCCAGCCGTGCAAGCCACTACCGGCAGGGACCCTGCCGCCAGCTAGCGCTGAATGACATGGCTGGTGGAGCAAGCAGGGGGACAATCGACTACGTAAGTGACTTGTCAGGGCATCGGGGTAAGGTCACGGGGTAATAAGGAAGGTCCCAGCCCTTGCAGCACCAGGGGCCACCACCTCTAGCCGGCCTGGCAGCAAAGAGGCTAAGATTGGCAGTGGCCCTGCCCCGGACTTTCTCGTCTTGCGGCACCTGTCGGCAGTGTCGCAGCAGCTACTGAAAGTCCTGCACCGAGCTGGTTTAGTAAGCGCGACAGGGTCCCATCAGCAGCGGTGCTGGCGTGTCTGGGTGCATGCATGGGACGACGCCCTGCAGCGGCCTGGGGTCCAGAGCTGCGCGGTCCTCACGAATGCAACATTCCCCCGTGAGCGGTGGCCCTGCCACGTGCTGGGCTGCAGGCGTGCCTCGCACCAGCCTGAGGAGGTGCCGCAGCAGCCTGGGGTGCCGCGCCCACACTGCTGACCAGGGCTCGTATCTAAGTTGTTCAGGTCAGCGAAGTCACCCGACGTGTAGTCCCTTGGGGACTGAAGTCACCCAGGCTACCCAGGCCTCAGGCGGCCCAAGGCTAGCGAAGTCACCCGAAATGCTGATTTTTGCTAGGCGCCACCGTCTTTCGCGCCACCTCGTGTGACTTCCCGGCCGCAAGGCAAGGGGAACTCACCCACCCCGGGTGACTTCGCAGCGGGTAAGATACGAGCCTTGCTGCTGACTGGCCCCTTTTACTGTAGAACCAGTGTGGAAGTCAGTGAAAGGTACCTGAGACATACAACCGCCATTACTGGCAGCCCAGGGACTCTAAGACTAGACCGGCCCCTCGCCGTGCCGGCCTCGCACTGGCTACAAGGACCCATTATTGGCCGCAGCGGCCCTGCTAGCGCATCTCGGCGCACCGGGCGGCAGCACTGCAGGCATACAGCAACATTGCTTGGCCCTGCCATCCTGGTCGGCAAGCCCTCTTGGTCCAGGTAGCAGACATGACACTGGGTGTGGAACTCTGCACCGTGCTACCTGTGCATCGTTGACACGGCCCCACTCGCGGCGGCCCTCGCCCGTGACAGCGCAGCGACGTGGGTATCTACCCGGCGTGCGGAAAGGGACAGGAGACTGTGCGGGCGGCACGCGACTGAGGCCGGTAGCAACGCCCCAGTGCCGCACGCTCTGTATTCCCCTACCCCACCTTCATCGCTCGGGGCCAACATATGCCTTGGCTTTGCCTGCTTTGGCGCCGCGGCTGCCTGCCCGGCGCGCCAAGGTTCGTAATACTTTTGACAGACTACGTGCTTGTAATAGTCACAGTGGCTCGGCCATTCTGATTACGAACATGATACCGCCGCTTTGCAAGCTCTCGCGTGTGCAGGCACTTCCTGCAACGCCTTACATGCCGGCTCAGCCCGCCAACTATGGCAAAGCAAGCTGGACAGGAGTGTTGGGGATAGAGTTTGAGTCTCACATGCTTTTCGCGGTACATAGCGAGCAGAGAAAGTGGTTCGGGAAGAGCAAATGGCGGGCGTGCCGTGACGGGCGTCGCATTCGGGTCGCAGGGCTTCGAGCGCCTCGCGAGCCAAAACTACATTCCACAGATACGAGGTGACACCCATCATCATGCCTTTGGGCCACGGTCCTCTGCCTAGCAGGATGCGACAAGCGTCCGCGATGTGGCTGCTCCTTGCCGCTTCCGCAGCGCTGCTGACATCCGCCTACGCTGCCGAGATTGAAAGTAAGCGCCGCATAGCTCATATTGAAGCGCACACAGTACAGCGTGCCGCACGCCGATGCCTGACAATGCAGAAGCGTCTTCCAGAGCTTAATGATTCATACAGCGATGATATCAGTACATTCCGGCAGCTTGATGATAGATTGCTGTGCTGTGCTGCGACTGACAATTCGACTTACCGGAAAACACACGGACAGAGAATTGAGTGTCACACGCTTTACATGTAGGTTATGGCAGAAATGCTGGCGAGGTTCGCCGCAAGCTTCGTAAGTCAAGTTACTTGGCCGTGTCATTCCCCTGTCTTCCCCCTGTTTGGGCTTCGGCGGCCAGGCCGGACGTACACTTGTTCCCGTAGCATGCTATGGAACCAACATTTAGTTGTCACGCGCTGTGCCCAAGGAGCATACCGCCCGCTCCGCACCGCACCATTATCAAGAGGACCAACCTATCTCGACAACATTTCCACCCTTCTTCCCAAGCACAGAAGCTGCCAGCCCTCCACCACTGCACAGCCCTCCTCCCCGGCGCAGCCCCCCTCCCGTGCGCAATCTCCCTCCCGTTCACAGCCCATCTCCCCTGCGCAGCCCTCCCCCGAAGCGCAGCCCTCCACCACAACTTCTCAGCCCTCCTCCTAAGCGCAGCCCTTCTCCGCACCTCCACAGCCCTTCTCCACAACTTCTCAGCCCTCCTCCTAGCCGCAGCCCTCCCCCGCACGTCCACAGCCCACATCCCCTGAGCAGCCCTCCTTCCCCGCGAAGCCCTCCCCCGCACGTCCACAGCCCACATCCCCTGAGCAGCCCTCCTTCCCTGCGAAGCCCTCCCCCGCACGTCCACAGCCCACATCCCCTGAGCACCCCTTCTTCCCTGCGAAGCCCTTCCCCGCCTCTCCTGAGCCCCCCTGTCCTGCGCAGCCCTCTGCCTCGTGGCAACAGCCAGCAGCCTCCTGCTGCTCGCGGCGGCTGTGAGTGCCGGGACGTGCCTGCCCACAGCACTGCCTGCTACCCTTGCCTTGCTGAAGCTAGATAGCTTCCCCACCTTATGCGCATGGCGGCTTCGCGTTGACTAGCTAGCACGCTCCACAAGTAAGGCTCCGTTTCCATGTGAAACCAATAGACGCGTACATGTAGTGAACGCCTGTCGTGTTAACTCATTGAAACCCGTGAAAGTCTACCCCAAGATCGGCCCCCCGTTGCGGCCGCAGACGTCATCTACACGTGGAACCAGCTCTGCCTCGGCATTGCCTCTAGGCAAGACGGACGGAATGTTGCCGTACGTGCCGTACTGGATCTGTGCACACTGGTCTTGCCGTACGCGCGGCAGCAGCCCGCTCGGCCCTGCCGTTCTTTCCCTCGCTTCACACCTCCTGTCTGGCCGCCCATCCAGTTGTTACTCCTTTGACACATCCCCTACGTACACACCTGCCTACCGCCCACCCAAGTGCACACATACCAACGCAGACCTGCGCCCCTCCATCCCCACCTGGTGCCCCCATGTGTGTTCCCCACCTCAGGAGTGGCGCCAACCCCGCTGCGGGTGGGACCATCGACCGATGAGGGGCCTCGGTCCGCAGCAGGGCCCCTGACCCGCTAGGCTGGTGTGTCCTCCTCAGGGCAATGCTCTAGGGATGATGGTGCGATGTCAGAACACGCACACACGCTCTGGCTTCGGGCCGACGCTCGGCCGGGCGAGGAGCTTGTGCGGTCCCCGCGGCGTCCGGATGACCGCACAATATGCACCTGGCACCTCGTACACGCGGGCCACGCATCGCTCGCCAAGCGCCGCGAATGCAAACTGCACATCGCGCGCTGCACCCCCGGCGGGGCTGGCACACCTGCGGCACGCACGATGATAGCCCGCTGTGTGATGCCAGGCCGAGCGCGCTTCTCCCAACACCTTTGCCATTGCCCGCCTGCGTCCGCACCCCGCCGCCCATGCGACGCCATGCCGTTCCCCCACTGGCAGGTGACAAGGTGGTGAGCGAGGAGTGCAGCTTCTCGTCCAAGCAGCAGTGGAACGCCGAGTCCGAGGTGTGTGGTGGATACCACTACCGTACGCACTTGTGTTCACAGCATGGGCCCCCCGCATGCCGGCATAGCGCCGCGGCAGGCGCGGCCGCGGTGCTGTGCCTTTGAAGCTCGCATAACATGATGGCGCCGCGCTAACTGTGTGTCCAACTGTGGTCCACCGCACAGAGCGGCGGCGTGTGGCGCTACCGCTCGGCGTCGGCGCCGGGGCTGTGCATTGACACGCAGGCGGCGCTGCCGGCGGCTGACGGCAACCTGCTGGTCGTCCGCACCTGCGAGGCGGCCAAGGCCTCGCAGCGCTGGCTCGCGCCGCCCTCCGGCGGCAGCTCGTGAGTCCGCACGGGCGCCCTGCTAGCCAGCTAGCAATCTACTGAGGCAACGCAGAGCTTGGCCTCCCTGGGTGCTCGCGCGCTATATGAATGCCCATTGCATTCGTGTGGCACATGCGGAAGCAGGCGCGGGCACTGGCGGCTGCGGGCGGCCAGCAGCGGGCCCCCATCGGGCCCACGTCGCTGTGGCGCAAGCTGTGTGGCCGATGCTGCGGCGCGGTCGACGGATGCTCGCTGGCTGCGTTCGCAGGCGATACATGGAGAGCAGCGTCACTAGGAACTGGTGCGCGGTCGCGTTCGGCGGCTCACGCCCGTCAACGGATATCGCCTTCACCAAGTGCGACGGCGTGACCAGCCTCTACAAGACCTACCGGCTTGCAAGCGTCTGGCCGACGGACCGATGTGAGTTTGCCGACTGGCCGGCAGGCTGGATGGGTGGATGTCTGGACGGACGTCGTGCATGTGTCCTTATCGGGCCGTCCAACCGGGCTGCCATGGGTGATCCATGCCGCTCCCGCTGCCTGCTTCGTCCCCGGCTCCTACCGTGTGTGCATGGGCGTGCGTCGGACCGCCTCGCCGCCATGCCACACCACCTGTGTGCCGCTTGCCTGACGCTCGCGGCCGCCTGTGTGCGGCGCATCACTCGCTGCCCCCCAACATGCAGACGTCATCAAGACCCACGACGACAGCTGCGTTGAGGCCCAAAAGTCGTAAGCCGCTCGCAGCTGCCTCCATCCGCCGGGGTTGTTGGCTGGCGTGTGCTTGCGACGGCCTCTTAGCCATATACCCTCGGCCTGGGCTACAACAGCCCACGCCCGCCCGTACTTTAGCCAGGCCCGCCTGATCGCTCTGCGTGCGGACAGCGCCCGGCCGCCATGCACATCCATGCCCGCCCCGACCTCACGCCACGCCGCACCCCCCCTCGCGGGAGGCTATCATATTTGGGCCCAGGCTTACGCTCGGAGGTTCGCAACTAGTTCGTTACTCCCATGGTACACACACGCCCCATGTCCTCTGTGCGCCCCCCCACCCACCCACCTCCCCACTGCAGCGACCCAACCGAGGACCCCGAGGGTAAGGCCAGCCGCGGGCATATAATCATACAGCTCAAGTGATCATGTGCATGGTTGCCAGGGTGCTGGCAATGTCAGGGGTCAATCGCGCATGCACATGGATGCGAAGCTGCCAATGATGCTAGCCCCCGCCAGGCTGTCGCCGCTGCGTCACGTCCCGACAAGGCCGCGCCTGTCGCGCACGCCACCTTGCCCCGTGTCGTCATTCCTACCGCCCCCCGCCCCGCGCCCCCCGCCCCGCGCCCCTCGCCGCCCTCCTCTGCAGGCGCGGTGGCCGTGGCGGCTGGGTGCGATGCTGGATCCGCGGCCCAGAACTGGTACCGGGAGTACAACGCGGTGCGGGCTGCGGCTGTGACACCACCGCGAGTATTTGCATACACGGCTTACATGTATACATAACTAAAATTGAAATAAAAACTCAATCACGTGGTGAGCTTCATCTCCGCAATGCCAACCGCGTGCGCTCAGGGGCTTGCTCGTCCGGCTCCAAGCGCTGCCCATCCCATCCCATCGCATCGCACAGCGCTACCCATCCCCGCGCATGCCCCGCCCGCCGCCCCTCCCCGTCAACCGCTCCCAACCGCTAACCGTGCTGTCGGCCCGCAGACGAGCGGCGTGACGCGCTACCGCTCCGCCGCTGCCTACTCCATGTGCCTGGACCTGGACTGGGAGCAGCCGACCCGGCCCGGGCCGGGCGTGAAGCTGGTCCTCAGCCAGTGCAACACCATCTACGCCACCCAGGACTGGCTGGTCACCTCGGGCGGCGGCAGCTGGTGAGAGAGCGTCCGCCGCGCAATGACACACGGCACAGCGGGCGCGGCGTGGCAGCAGTGGGCGGCGCGGGCGAGTCGGATGCGGCGAGGGCCGGTGGGATGCGGCGAGGCAGCATCGAGGGAGGGGCCGCTGCGCAGCACAGCCGGGCTAGGCAGACGGGGCTAGGCACACCGCAGCAGCTGGCGGCGCGACGAGGCCTGGCGCTTGCTGTCGCACGGGTCGCAGCACCGGGCGCGGGCGCCAGCCCAGGCCACCTGCCCCCCCGTGCCGGCCTCCCCTCCCCGCGCCTCCCCACCCATGGCTGATGCGCCCGGCCTCCCCGCGCCCCGCCCCGCCCTGCGCCTCTGCACCGCCAGGCTGACACTCAAGAACCGTGGTGACGCGCTGTGGTGCGCGGTGGCGCCGCCGGCCCGGCCCATCCCCGGAGCCCTGACGACGGAGGAGTGCAGCACGCTGAGCGCCAGCATTCGCCACCTCTTCACCGTGGTCGCTGCGTGAAGCATGTAGCATGTTGCTGCGTGAAGCATGTAGCATGTTGCTGCGTGAAGCATGTGGCATGTTGCTGCGTGAAGCATGTAGCATGTTGCTGCGTGAAGCATGTGGCTCGGCGACGCTCTGTGGGGCGAGGCTCAACCGAATGACGCCCTAGCGGCCCCCGGTCCGCCTCCGCTCCGGTATGCCGGGCTGCAACGCGCCAAGCGGGCTTGCGCCAGCGCCTTTGGAAAGCGCTTAGGGCCAGCAGCTGCGGTGCTAGGCCCCACTCTGCGTCCTGCCTCTGGGCCCATGCCTATGTGCATGGCGCTGGACCCTCGCGCGCGTGCGGGCGTGTGTATATAGAGGCGGGGTGGGGCGTCGTGGAGCTGAGCGCGAGCCAGCATGCCGCCTGAGAGAACGGCGGCTACCGCGACGTACCCTGGCCTGCCTACCTAGCGGCGCCTCGTTGCATGCCGGCGCCGTGCAGGTGTGCGGGGCATAACGGTTGGCCCCTGCGCCTACGGTCTGAGTGTCGAAGGTGGCCACGTACACGTGGCGCGCGCGCGATTGTGCATGCCGCCTTGGGGGGCGCCGGGCTCCTGAGACGCAGGGGACGTGGACGCGGCGTGTGTTTTTGGGTGCGGCGCACACGGGCCTGTGGGGGCGACCGGCGAGCCGCTGCCGGAGCATTCAACAGGGGATGGTGCGCTGCGTGAAGCTGTAGCTTGGCGTCGCGGATGGAGAAGCTGGCGTCTGGCGTACCGCGTGTTTGAGGTGGAAATGACGCGAGATGAGACGACGCGGCGGCAGGAGCCAGCGACAGCGGTGGCGAGGCCGAGCTCGGGCTGGGACTGCGCACTGCTGATTGCCCGGCGCCGCTTCGCTAGATCTAGGCATATCTAGACCTAGATGTGCAGTCGTTCTGCCACGCGTTCTTCCAGGCCACCCACCGCACCTGCGGCCTGGCGCGGCTGCTGCCTCGTCATGTGCGCCGTTGTGCGCTCGCTCAATCGTTGCGCAGCCCCTGTGCCGCCGCACGGTGGATGTCAGGATGGGCCTTGCTTGGAGGACCACCCCGGGGTGAGATGCCAACCCGCGCCTCCCATCCGTGCCATCCCCCGCCGCCCGTTCACGGCACAGCTGCTGGTCCGTTATATCTCAGGTCACACGAAACACATATGTGACGCAGTTTGATGGATGTCGCATGAGGCAGCGCGTGCATTGCCGAGCAACGGATGGGGCCCGAAGGCTTCAAGTCAAGGATGAGACGAGGGCAGGCGCACAACGGCTGCTAGCCACGGCCTGCTCCGCCGTCTGCGTCGTGCGTACTGCCACCGCCTCACTCTGCCCCCGCTATGCTCCACGCAACGTCGTACGGGCTAAGCGAGGTAACGGACAAATGGTTGTCGTCCTTGTCCTTATGGCAGATGCGCAGTAGCAGCTCAAGTGCTCACATGGTGGCAAATTAAGGGGACGGGGCAGCCAGGGGTGCTCGGGACCCTCCCGGCCTGGGAAGGAGGGCAGCGTGGGAGAGCGCGGGGCTTCGTCGGGTTTGGAGTCGGCAGGCTGTCGCAGCCTGCCTTCATATTTCATACTCCCGTCCTCCCCACATGTTGAAGCCCATGACCTGTACGCCTGCGACACGAACAAGTCTCACAGCTGCTGCATCATCGCATCGAACAGGTCGCAACAGCAACCCTTGCCTGGCGGAGCGAGCCTACACCCAACTGCAAGATCTGTACATCAAGGCTCGCTGTTGTTGAAGGCAGCGAGCCCATTATCATGGACCTTGAACCCGTCGCTCATTCGTTCGCTCGCCGGCGGGTTGCACGCGGCGTCGGCACCGCTTTCCGTCGCTTTCACAGCAGGACACACCGCAATCCGGACGCGAAGCATCTACCTGCGTTCCCAGCATTTCACGTTCGCCTGCTATGCTCGTCCTGGCGGAGCTGGGCTCCCCCTGGGGCCGCCCGGGGCTGTGGCGGTCGGGGCCACTCGCAGCGCCGCGCCGGTGGCAGCGCTGGCTGGAGCTGCTCTTCAGAGACCGGGGCAGTCCGCACTGCCTGCGGGCGGGTGCAAGCTGGCACACCTCACAGTCAGGTGCGCGAACGTGAAGGCGCTGAGGTGGCACCTCCAGGACGGCGCAGGAAGGTGGCGGGAGGGCAAACAGGGTGCTGCGGCATGCATGCACGAGTAGCCAGCCTGCGTGGCGCGCCGCTGCGCTGGCCCCGACACGCACAGCCTCTGCTCGCTGGGGCTTCTGTTGCGCCTGGGCCATGGGTTGGCCGCACGTCGCGCACGGGAGTGCAGCTTCTGGGGCGCGGCTGAGAGGTACGTAGCCACTGGCGTGGGACCCGTGACCCGTGACGCCATACCTGTGACCATTGCGGCCGCCACCGATCGAGACTTGGCCGCACACATACTCGGCCGCAGATAACAAGGACGCTCCAAGCCAATCTATGCAGGCTTGTGCAGACCACCCGTGGGAGCTCTCGCTGCAGCGGAGGCCGTCATCAACCAGCGGGGGCGGACGCCAACAATGGCATCCCCTATCCTGGCGGCACCATGCTCCATCCAGACCACGGACCCGGCAGCGTCAGCCTCAGTCGCTTGCTGCGCGTGCACGTGTTGTCAAGAGGCCACTGTCGCTGCGCGTACCCTGCACATGTGGCGGAGCGGCGGAAGCGCCGAGGCAAGTCCACCGGGTGTCTCTTGCCCGGCCTCAGCTGCTGCACCAAGGCCACCGCAGCGGCCGCGGCACCCGCCCGGGCCGGGTGCCGCCGGCGCCGTTGCGGTTTGGACGCCCGGCAGGCCCCTGAGCGCCACCGCGTGCCCCCGCCAGCAACCTGCCCCTGCCAGCGGGCGGGAGGGCCGTGCTGCGCGCCCACACGCACCCACACGCCCTCATGCACCCACGCACCCAAGCACCGCACCGCACCTGCCTCGCTGCCCCTCCCAGATGCCCCCGCGACGCACCGCCTGCGCCCCCTAGCTACCTGTCGCCCACGCTCGCCGCCGTCGGCGCGCCGGCAGCCCATGGCAGCGCTATGGCAGCCTGCGCGTGCGGTGGCCCCGGCCCACACCCATCCATCTCACAACCCACCCCATGTTTTGCCGCGCACCCCGTCCACCTGCTGTGTGCCGTTCCAGGCAGGCAGGCTGCAGACAGGCGACCTCATGCGGCAGCAGTAGCAGCAGCAGCAGCTGGCGCGCTATTACGGCGGGCGCCCGTGATGAGCCGTGATGCCTCGGTACGCAGCTGCTGCGGCCTTCCGCCGTGATTGTGACCCGCGGGGCGCCAGTGAAACAAGGCGGAGTGCTCGAGGCACGCACGGCAGCCGCCAGGCGCGGAGAAGGGTCACCCCACGCCGCAGCGCCCGATGCCGCTATGCGCACGCGCGGGCTGACATTATTGCCTTTGCTTGCGCCGGGCCGTGGCTGACATGCGGCGCGGCACCGACCCGCCGGCGCCACTGCGCGCCCCGCCCTCCGCGGCAACAACAACAGGCACGCGGGCCTGCGGGCGGTCGCCCACGGCGAGCGTTGCTGCTGGTATCCGCTGGCGCACGGGGTGCTGCGCGGGCGTTATCAGCACCGCGTTCTCCGTCCGCAGTCTGCTGCCCTCGCCTCGCTGACGGCAGCACTGCGCGCTCGCCGCAGGCACCGCTGCAGCGCCCGTGGGTCGCCGGCCCGCCAGCGGCGGTGAGCCCCCTGCGGGCCTCGCTCACGACCCCGGCTTGCTGCCCGGAGCGCAGACGGTCGTCGGTGAGCAGCGGGGCGATGGATGAGTCGCAGACGAGATGGCTGCGTCTGGGGGTTCGGTCGGTGCGTTGCGCGCGGGTCGGGGGCTGGCCCCGCACGGAGCCCCTGCTTGGCGGCCCATTTCTTTCCCCTCACATCCTCATCACCGGAGCCGCGCCCCTGCTGCGCGTTGTTCCCTTGTGCCACGCCCCTAGACGATGACGATGGCGCGGACGATGGCGGCTTCAACATGCCCGGCAGCCTCCTCGGCGACAGGCCCCTGTTCGGGGATGCCGATGATGAGGAGGACGAGGGCCAGCAGCTGGGGCCCAGCATCATCCGCCCCGGCAGCGTTGGCGGCGGCGGCGGCGGTGAGGGCCCCAACAGTAGCGGTAGTGGCGCCGCGGCGGCGGCAGCAGCCCGCGCGCCGCCGCCGGGCTCAACAGGGCCAGGCGGCGCTGCCGCGTTGGCCGCTGGCCGGCTGCCTAGCAGCGGCATGGCGGCGGCAGATGCCACGGCGCCGATTGTGATGATCGGTGGGGTCGAAATTGTACTGCCGCCCCTCGAAGCGCTGAGCCCGCGTGGCATGGAGCCTGACGGCGCCGCTGGCAGCAGCGGCCCCAGAGCCATGCCGCCGCCGCCACCAGGGGCCTGTACCGCCGTGTCCTGGGACCTGCAGCAGCAACAGGCAGCGCTGCCGGCCCCTGGGGGCCCACCGGCTGCTGGCGGTCCTTCCTGGCCCGGGTCGCCGCGTGGTGCCGGTGGTGGTGCGCCAGCGTACCTGCACTCTCGCAGCCATCCGGGCGCGGTGGGAGCTGCCGGAGCCACCGGCGCCGCCGGCGCGCCGACAGCCGGAACGCCTGCTGACATGCATCCGCGCGCGATCCGGGTCCCGCCGGTCGCGTCAATTGCCAATGCGGAGCTGCTGTGCTACAGCTCCGGGCCCTCGCCGCCGCACGGCAGCGTTGCGGCCCCGCCGGCTGGCTCCTCCTGGCGGGGCCTGGCGCAGCTTGGGCCAGGCGCTGGGGGCCATCTCGCGCACCACCACCACGCGAACCACCACCAGCAGCAGCATCCCCCGACCCCCGGCTACGCTGCCCACACCTCCAGCCAGCAGCCCTCCCACGAGCCCCGCAGCGACGCAGGCGCACCCAGCGCAACGCGAGCCCACGGACCCCGCAACGCGTTGCTAGGCCGCAGCCTGTCGCAGCCGCAGCAGCCCTGGGCCCCGGGGTCGCAGCAGCAAGCGGCTGCTTACGGCGGGGTCGCCATGCCCCTGCACCGCGCACCCTCGGCGCCGCTGGCCCCCGGCGTCGTCACGGCACCCCTCCCACCCTCAGCAGCCGCTCCCATGCGGCCGACCTCAGCCCTGCCTGGCGCAGTCTCGTCGTCCGCCACCGGCGCCGCGGCACCTGCTGCCAGCTCAGCAGCCTCTCTCTGTGCCCAGGCGGCGGGTCGCCCCGCTGGCTCGGCCTCTGCTACGCCACACGGCACAGCCTCAGCAGCGATGACCGCGCGGCGGCCTCACCTTGATCCACACCAGCCGCCCTTGCCGCATCCTCAGGCGGCGCACGCGCAGGCGCAGAGGCACCAAGAGGGCGACGGCGCGCCCCTGGCTGGTCAGGACGTGCACGCCAAGGCTGCCGCGCTTCTGCCGCTGTGGCGCCAGCTGGTGGCGGCGCCGACCCCGGGCGCCGGTACGCTGGCTTGGCAGTCGGCAGCTACATCAGCCGATGCGCCGCCGGCCCGACATGAGCTGCCCGTGGTCAGCTCCTTGCCGTACAAGTGGTTTGAAGAGCTGTGGCCGGTGCCGGGTACCGACGACGCTGCCGCGGCCGTGGCGGGGGGCTGTGACAGCAGCGTTAAGGCTGCGGCCGCCGCAGCCGCTGTTGCGGCGAGCGGCGTCAGCAACGTGTCCTTTATCGGGCCGGTCGATTTCAAGTCGCTGCCCGGCCCCCCCTCCTACATGACCAGCACCGGCGGCCTCAAGGGCAGCCGGGCCTACCCGCTGCCGCTGGCGGCTACGGCTGCGGCCGCTCCTCTGGAGGCTTCTGGTCCGCTGCACCTGCTCGGTCCCGTCTACAAGCGCCACTGCCTGCACCACCACGACATGCGCAACAGCGGCTGCGGCAAGTCCCACCCAGGCGCCGTCCACACGCTGCACGCCTTCTGGCTGGCAGAGCGGGTGGCGGAGGTGGCCGCTGGCGAGGGCGGCGAGGCGGCGGCTGGCGGCGGCTGGAGGGTGGCGGAGGTGGCCTGCTCCGAGGGCGGCAGCGTGACGCTGAAGTGGCGGCCATGGTGGCCCGCGTGGTGGGTGCCGGCGGAGCCGGGAGCAGGCGGGCTTGCGGGCTGGGTCCGGGCGGGGGAGCAATCGTGCAGCAATGCAAGCTGGGCGCAGCCAGCCGGGTGCAAGGCGATGGGGGTTCCGGCATCCGGGACCGGTGCAGGCCGAGGCAGGCGAGGTGTCGCATATTTTGCAGGGCCTGCGTAGCGACCTGCTGCTGCTGTGCAGCGGGCCCAACCAAACCACCATGCCGCTGCCCGCTGTTCGCAGGTACACTGCCTCCAGCCCGGGGGCGCGTCGAGGCAGCATCGCGCTGGAGCCAGGGTGAGCGCCAGCCGGGGCGGCATGCGCATCCAGGGGGACATCCGCGTTGCCGGAGCGCTCCTGTGCCCGCCGCCCTCCGAAGCAACTCCGCTGTCGCCGCTGCCCACGCAGGTCACGGGAGTGGGAGCCAACAGACGCCTCGCCAAGCGGAGTGGTGCCCAGCCAGCGCGCCGCGCAGCTGACGCCTGAGGACTCCGCCGGGGCACAGCGGCGGCGCCTGGAGAGCACGGCATACGGGGAGGTGTCGCCCTCGCAGGCGCGGCAGGACGCTGCGGCCGTCACCGAGAGCGTGCGGTCGTGGCTGGAGTCGCCGGCGACCGAGCTGCCGGTGGACCTGCTCGGCCTGCTCCAGGCACGTGCGCACGGGTCAACGTAGACAAGACGGTTCTGGGAGCAATGGCGTGCTGCGGGCAAGGTCGTGCGAGCGCAGCCCGGATTGTAGTTGTGGCGCTGCCCGCCAGAGAGCAGCAGTGCTAACGCGATGCAGCTCTTCCACCTGCCACCTGCATCGCCCCATCAGGTGCTCGCTGGGCCCCGGCTACGCGCCCTCCGCGACGGCCACCCTCACGGCTGGGGCCTGCTGCACATCCCGCTGTACTGCGCCGTGGAGGTCCTGGGTGAGCCGGAGGATGGCAAGGAGCAGGACTGGAATTGGCGGCCGGAGCACGGCCTTTGCGGGCGCACGGAGGACGAGTGGGCCGCTGTCATGGCGCGGCGGGCACCGCTGGACACGCGGCTCGCGGCGCTGATGGAGATGCTGGCGCCGTTCCTAGACCAGCCGAGAGGGGCGCTGCGGGAGCTGCTGCTGCAGACTGAGGCCCAGCACCAGGACACGCCGCTGCACGCCTCTTGCAGGTGAGCGTACTTTGGGTGGTGTAGGGGCTTGCAGCGGGGACTGCTGGACCGTACAGTCCCCGCTGCCTCGCGTCCCGGTGTGAATTGCAGGTTTAACAGCTGCTTGGCAGTTCCGCTACATCAGATTTCTCAAATGCTTTCCCTCATGAGCGCAGGTTCCACTTTGCAAAGGTCCGCGACTGGCTGCTGGCGCGGGCCGACCCCGAGGTGCTTCTTGCCGGCTCCACGGATGGCTGGCTGCCGCTGCACTCCGCCTGCCGCGTGGGCGACGTGGAGGCCGCCGCAGCCTACCTGCGGCGGGCACGGCAGCTGGGGCTGTTTGGGCCGGCCGGGGAGATGGAGATCGAGGTGGAGGTGTGTGGCGGCTCAGGCGGCGTGACCCGCGTCGTGACCGTCAGCATCGCGCAGGTGCGTCATGTGCGTTCAGGGGTGTGCATGTGTGCCCTGGGCCTGCTGTCGCCCAGGTGTTAGTGTGCCCGGGGCCTGTAACCGAGGGTTTTGACCAGCGCGCCCACGAGCTCCAAGCCACTTCCCTGCATCCCTGGCTGGCGTCCCTCGTGTTCAGCTCCTCAGGATGCGCCCGCAAAGCCACCTCTTAGGCCTGCCGCCTCCCACCGTCCCACAGGTGCTGCTGTCAGACATAACCTCCACAAACAAGCACTACCGCAAGCACGGCGGCCGCGCCGTCCTGGACGCGGCTGTGGCGCAGGTGGGCCCGTGGGGCGGGTGGCAGGGCCAGGAAAAGATGAAATCTGGCATTGATGGAAGGTTGAGTTGGGGACGGACCTTCCAAGGCGTGCGCTGCAGTGGGGTGGAGTGGAGAAGGGCGCGATCGGCTGTCGCAGGGAAGCAGCCGCGAGCAGCCAGGCGGAGGGCCAGCGTGCGGCCAGCCGCGGCCCCACTGGGCCGAGCGCCACCGCATGCCGTCCCGTTACCGGCTCCGGCTGCAGGTGTGGGCGCCTCCCGAGGTTCCGCCGCCGGTGTGCGAGGACCTCAGCGGCCAGGACGAGCTCAAGCCCGCTGTGGAGGGCCTTGCCTCCAGGCTGCAGTCGCTGGGGCTGCGAGCTGCATAGCGGCGTGACGCCCGGCAGGAGGGCGCGGCGCGCAGGCAGCTGCTGGAGCCCGGGCAGCTGTGCGGCTAAGAGCGGCATGCGGCTGCTGAGCGCGGCCGGCTCTCATCATGGACTGCGTGCGGTCCGCGGCAGCCTGTTGTGGCCTTCATAGGGCGCTGTGTGGTTAGGCGAGTTGTGTTTCTCGTTTTGCTGACGTTGGACGGCGGTTCGAGTGGGGGCTGGGCATAAGCGGCATTGTGTCATCGTGACATTGCGGTGCACATTGAGGCGGCCGTCAAACCAGGGGATCTAGTCTGACGGCCACGGACTCGAGACTTCCCGTTACTGCATCAACTAGTAGTGGCCCCCAATGAAAGGGATCCTTGAAACGGCAGCAACCCCGATGGTTAGGGGGCGGCCGGCAGCCCCAGACAGAGGACGGAATGGGGCTGCGCCCCGATTCCACTTCTGGTGGGGACATACTTGTCGTTACTGCATCAACGAGTATTGGCCCCAGGTGGCTCCCAAGGGCAGGCGATGAGTACGGCACCGCAGGGCAGCGCCTAGCCGGCATGGCACGATCTTTGGTGATGGTGTTGGTGGTCCTTGATGCCTGATGAGATGTCGGCAGGGGAGCGGCTTGCAGAGGCAGCAAAATGTGAATAAGCCAGATTCAGAGCAACGGCATGCATCGGGCACAAGGATGCAAGGCTGTACAGGCAGGTCCAGCTTTGTAGGCTTCGTCCAGACGCGTCTAGCCCGGCGCCTGACGCAGCCCGGTGGCAGCCGGTGGCACGCAGCGGAGGCGCGACTTGGTATGGTACGGAGCGGCCGGTGGCCTCGGGTCTCATTCATCACGGCCTGAAAGCGTTCGGCAGGTTAGTTGGGACTCGGCTGTGAGGATCGGGTGCGAGCTGTCGGTGGCTGGCCTTCGCGCCTTCCCCTCCGTCACGGGTCGCCACTCCTCGATCACGGGTCCCGAGTGCAGAGCCTTACTTCGCTATGATGTCGCTGGCCCCACACATCAATGACGCAGCAGTCATAGCTTACAGCTGTCGTTATGTTTGCGCGAGCCCAGTCGACCCTGCTGCTGTCGACCACCCTGCAACCTAGCTTTGACAGCAAGTCACCTCTCTGCTCTCCCGAAAGCACAGGAGCTTTGCCATAAGCTGCATAGTTGCGAATCGTGCCAGCATCGACAGCCCTCGACAATACGATGCCGTTCACGCTGAGCGCAAATTGCAGTTGCATTGGCGCATCAAGCCTTGGCTTAACTAAGGACCAGAAACAGCCGTTACCGCGAGCTTCGCGGCTTGCGGCCGCAAATGCTCAGGCGGCGATGCTGGCGTTTCGTCAAGGCAGGTGCGGGGCTGGCGCTTATATGCAAGAATACAGCTCATGTTGTCCCACCAACTGCACCATCGTGCCGCGACGCCAAGCCGTGGACCAACCGTGCCCCTCCGACACCCCCGCTCACCCCAGCAGCCGGGGTCTGAACCTCCACCAGGGAGCCCCGCTGCCCCTGCAGGTCCCGCACGGCTCGCATCCGCAAGTCTCCCATCCCGTGTCCACGACATCATTCGCTTTGCAAGGAGGCAGGAAGCTTGTGTCAGACGAGACATGCCACGCAGTGGCCGGGGCCGTGCATCGGAACAGCCTGCTGGCCGTGCCGCGCCCGTCAGAGGACGGAGACTCGCAGCAAACTCCAAACCACGATGATCCCTGGCAAGTCCAAGGTGACCCCTGGTGGGTCGGGGCCTGGGAGGGAGGGGCAATCGAAAGGCGCACAGCACCCCCCTCCAGAACATTTGCAGCGACCCATACCGTCCTCAACCCCATGCGCCCTCGGCACCAACCGACCCTCCTGTCTCCATCTCAGCTGCATGCGCCCTCGGCATCTCCGCTGTTCAGCCCCAGAATTGACTTGACAGAAAAGGGAGGCAAGCGAGAGTAACAGCAGCAACACCACAGCCGCCCCCGCTCCACCAACCAACAAACACGCTCTGACCCACCGGCCCCGCTATATCCCACGCGCCCTAGGCAGATCACTATCTTCAGTCCAGGCTAAGACCACATCCGTGGCTTGCTGTCACGTCGCTTCGCGGGCGTCGCTTTGACAGGAGCAGGGTGCGTTGGCAATGCAGGCCTGAGCGGGCAAGTTGGCGGTGGCTCTCGGTTTGAGTCCTCGGCCTAGCACCCAGGCAAGCAGGGAAATGTGGGTCGGCAACACGATGCGCTGACAGACGGGCACCTGGGAGCAGCTGCCGTAAACGCTGACCTCACGGGCCGACCTGCATCCCCTGTCCGCAAGCGCGCCCCGCGTTCACCCGTGACGACAGTAGCCGCCATAACCTCGACCGCGCACTCGCGACACACTGTGACCAGGACGAGTGCTCCTAGTGGCGACCGCCAACCAAGCGACGTGTGCCGCGCGATTTCCTGCCTCGGACAGGTCACTACTTGGCGCCGGCCGACTTTGCAGGCACCTCTGGCTTGACGGGCTAAGACTAGTTAACGCATGCCTCGCAGCATCGCCGCGATGTCTCCTCAAGCGGACGGCGACCCACGGGTGGCCGGTGGCGCGAGCGCGCCGCCCGGCAGCAAGTATCGCTGGGAGGCGCTCCTCAGCGTGGCAGCAGACGAGGAGTTGACAGCGCAGCACGAGGACACGCGGCGCGCGGTCGTGGAAGAAACGCGCGCCGCCGACGAGCTCGGCGGTTGCACGAGCGGCGCCTTCACGGGTCCAGAAACGTCCGGTTGCTCGCATGCGTTGCGCGGTGCAGGAGGCCAGCCGGCAGCCGCCGGCGCGCAGCCGCAGCGGCTCGAGAAGAATGGAGGCCGGCAGCAGCTGTCAACGCCTCTCGCCAGCGCGGCCGGCGCCGCCGCTGGGCCGGTGGCCGGGGTCAGAGCGCCGAACGCCCCCTGCCCCGGCAGCAGGCGGCACCGGCTGTCAAGCAGCGGAGCGATTCCGCTGCCGGACGTGGTCCTGACGTCCTCGCAGAGCCCTACTGTCACACAGCAGATGCTGCAGATGCTTCTGCGGCAGCTGAAATCGAAAGCTGCGCCCGCTGGCTGCGCAGATGCTGACCAGCCGGCTCCCTCATCGGCTGCTCAGCCGCCGGGCCCACTGCCTCCGCTGCCGCCATCCATGTTTGTGTCAGCCGCACGCGAGCTGCCACCGTCACAGGGAGCCGCTCAGCACCAGCATCAGCCGCCGTTCCCGCACCCCTGCGCTTCCCAGCGCCCGGCGGCGCCTCCAGCTGCTGGCGGCTTGCATGCGACCGGCCCCAGGGGCCCGCAGCTGCCCTGCGAGCCGCTGGCAACGCCGCAGCCGGCGCGCCTCGACGTAGCGCCGCAGCAGCAGCCGCACGGGCCCGCGCCCCACGCGCCTGCCACCCCGGAGCTCATGGCCGTGGGAGGTCAGCGGCCGCAGCCAGGCGCGCCAGCGATCAAGGCCGAGCCGGATGCACCCGCCGCAGTGGGCGCCCAGGCCGAGCGCCGCGGTGCCTCGCCCGAACCGCGCCACCGCCAGCGGCACTACGTGGCGTCGCTCGTAGCGCCCGCGTATGTCAGCGGGGCCTTCAACAGCATTGCGGATCCCCGCGCCAAGGCCGCCGCGCTGCTGCCGCTGTGGCGCCAGCTGGTGGCGGCGCCGAACCCGGGCGCCGGTACGCTGGCTTGGCAATCGGCGGCTACAGCAGCCGATGCGCCGCCGGCCCGACATGAGCTGCCCGTAGTCAGCTCCTTGCCGTACAAGTGGTTTGGGGAGTTGTGGCGGCTGCCGGGTACCGACGACGCGGCCGCGGCCGTGGCGGGGGGCTGTGACAGCAGCGCAAAGGCGGCGGCCGCCGCAGCCGCTGTTGCGGCGAGCGGCGTCAGCAGCGTGTCCTTCATCGGGCCGGTCGATTTCAAGTCGTTGCCCGGGCCCCCCTCCTACATGACCAGCACCGGCGGCCTCAAGGGCAGCCGGGCCTACCCGCTGCCGCCGCAGCTGCAGCATGCGGCCGCTTCGTCCAGGGAGCAACCAGCGGCTCCCCCGGAGGTGCCCACCGGGCCGCTGTACGTGCTGGGCCCCATGTACTTCCGCCGCTGCCTGCACCACCACGACGTGCGCAACAACAGGTGCTTCCAGGCACACCCGGAGGCCACGCAGACGCTGCATGCCTTCTGGCTGGCGGAGCAGGCGCCGGAGGCGGCGGCTGGCGAGGGCGGCGACGCGGCGGTCGCCGGCCGCAGTGGCTGGAGGGTGGCGGAGGTGGCCAGCTCTGAGGGCGGCAGCGTGACGCTGAGGTGGCGGCCATGGTGGCCCGCGTGGTGGGTGCGGGGTCAGGGTTGCGGGTCAGGGGCGCGACCGTGCTGCAGCAGGGGCACACCTGGCGGGGCACCATGCGACCCGGGGTGTCGGGAATGGGGGCATGCACCGCACCGTCTGGCTATAGACTCCAGCAGCTCGGAGTGCGGCGTGCATGCTGCTGACCCAAACCTTTGATCCATGCAGGTACACAGCGTTCGGACCGCGCGTCGACCCGCGCCGTGTCGCCGCCTGGCCGGCCATGGCCCCGGTATCCATCGCCCTGACGACGCCGCGGCCTAGGTCCCTGGAGCCGCCGTCGCCGCCTTCGCCCGCGCCGCCTGCTACCGCTAGCCAGGCCGCTCCAGTGACGTATGATCGAGGACCGGAGCCGCGGTGGACGCCCGAGCCCATGGCGTCCCCGGCCCTCAGCGGCGCGGGTAGCGCCGCCATCGGCAGCGCCAGCCCGGTTGCGGCCTCGGTGGAGGCGGCCAGCACCGCCACTGCACCCCTGACGCAGGCGCAGGAGGACGCCGCGGCCCTGACGGCCGGCGTGCGCTCATGGCTGGGCTCGGGCGACCAGCTGCCCCTGCAGCTCCTCACGGTCGTGCAGGTGAGAGCGAGACCCAGGGTCTGACCTAGCTGTTTTCTGAGGCCGCCTCAGCACGTCAGCAGCCAGACCGCTATGCGCACACAGCGCTGCCATGTTCCCTTTCTCCCCGCCCTCTGTGTCCCTGCCCTTCGTGTGCGCGCCTCACACTCCCGCAGGAGCTCGCTCGCCCAGACGGCAGCCACCATGCGGCCCGGCTGCGCGCCTTGCGCGACGGCCACCCCCGCGGCTGGGGCCTGCTGCACATGCTGCTGCACGCCGCGCTGCAGCAGCTGTGCGAGGAGGACAAGGAGCAGGACGCCCGATGGCGGCCGCAGCACGGCCCGGGAGGGCGCACCGAGGCCGAGTGGGCCGAGGCGGAGGCGAGCCGCCGGCCGCTGGACGGCCGCCTCGCGGCTCTGCTTGAGCTGCTGGCGCCCTGCCTGGACCAGCCGGCGGGCGCGCTGCGGGAGCTGCTGCTGCAGGCCGACTGCCAGTGGCAGGAGACGGCGCTGCACGTTGCGTGCCGGTGGGTCCTGCTCGGGACAAGAGCAGCCCATGCGTGCGGCGGCGCTACTGATGGAGCACAGTGGGCCGCAACGGCCTTTGCGTGTGTGCCGTTGTCGTATTTCTGGAGCAACCTTCTCCTTTCAGCCTACCATCGCCACAGCGTCTTGACACTGCCTCCTGCTTGCCGCCTCCCACCGCAGGTACCACCTGCCCGCCGTGCGCAACTGGGTCCTGGCCCGGGCCGACGCTGACGTGCTGCTCGCACACAGCAAGGCCGGCTGGCTGCCGCTGCACTGCGCCTGCCGAGTGGGCGACGTGGCGGCGGCCGCGGCCTACCTGGCCCGCGCGGTGCAGCTGGGGCTGTTCAATAGCACGGCCCGCGTGCTGGTGGGGGCAGGCGCCGGGGAGCGAAGGACGCTGCCGGCCGCGCAGGTGGGCTCTGACGTGGTCGCCGAGTGCAGGTCGTGCTCGGGCGTTCGGAGCTCAGGCGCGGGTCTAGCCAAAATTGGCGCGGGTCTAGCTGAAAAGGGTTGGCGCTTGGCAGCGCCAGCTGCTCGGACAGTGGACATGTGCTGCGCGCATCAATCAACCTGCTGATGCGCGGCCTGCTTGCCGACCCGCCCGCGCCCTCAGGTCGTACTGTCGGACCTGAGCGCATGCAACAACGTCTACGCCGCGCATGGCGGCCGGGCGGTGCTGGAGGCGGCCATGGCGCAGGTGGGCGGCGGCGCCGGCCGGGTCGAGGGAAGGGGTTGTCACACGAATCCGGGCGAGCGTCGCAAGGCGCAGATGAGCGGCGGTCCGACCGCGCAGTGCGAGAATGCGCCAAAGCCGAGCACGTACATGCAGCGGCGCGCCTTGGGTCCTTCCAAGCAGGGCACCTACAGAGCCGCGGGGCGCTGTCAGGAGGGAAGCTGTCGTGACCCGGCTAGTGCTGTCCCTTCGCGCCATGCCTCCGCCGTACAGGTGTGGCCGGACACCTCCCAGCGGCCAGCCGTGGTGGCGGTGCTGCCCAGGAAGGCCGATGTCACACCGGATCCTGACACACCCAAACGGCAGCGCGATGGCGGCTGGGGGCCTGGCAAGCAGGCGGCCGGCCGAGCAGGGGCGCCGCCGAGCCCCCGCGAGGACGCGCAGCTGGCGGAGCGGCGCGTGCGCGAGTTCCTGGCTAGCGGCGGCGACGAGCCTCTGGCGCTCTACAGCCTGCTGCACGTGAGTAGGGGCCACGGCCTCACGGCTGCTGCACGTGGGTGATATGGCTCGTACTAAGCCTGTAGCCGCCCCTGCTTCAACTGGAACTCAGTTTACGGGGACGGTGAACATTGCCCTCACTGCCTCGTGCCCAACGCTTCGTTGCTGCCGCCCTTGTCCCCGGCTGCAGAGCCTGAGCGGTCCAGATGGCCGCCCCAACGGCTTCCGGCTGCGCGCCCTGCGCGACGGCCACCCCCGCGGCTGGGGCCTGCTGCATATGCTTCTGCACGCCGCGCTGCAGCAGCTGTGCGAGGAGGACAAGGAGCAGGACGCCCGATGGCGGCCGCAGCACGGCCCGGGAGGGCGCACCGAGGCCGAGTGGGCCGAGGCGGAGGCGAGCCGCCGGCCGCTGGACGCGCGCCTCGCGACAGTGCTGGCGCAGGTGGCGCATTCGCTGGACCAGCCGGCTGGTACCCTGCGGGAGCTGCTGCTGCAGTCCGAGTCCGAGTTCCAGGAGACGGCGCTGCACATAGCCTGCAGGTGGGGGGCGCTTGGCGAGCCAAAGAATGGTTTGGTGACCCGATAAGGCGCTCCAATCGCGGGGCTAGAGTCGCATATGTATTGTTTTCGTCTGGCCGACATTCCTGGACCCCTGACATCCCACAGATACCATCTTCCTGCCGTGCGCGACTGGCTGATGGCGCGGGCCGACGCCGAGGTCCTCCTGGCCTGCACCAAGGCCGGCTGGCTGCCGCTGCACTGCGCCTGCCGTGTGGGCGACGCGGAGGCGGCCGCGGCCTACCTGGCCCGCGCGGTGCAGCTGGGGCTGTTCGACCGCATGGAGGAGGTCGAGGTGGTACTGGAGGGAGGAGACACAGTGGTGGCGCTGCCGGCGTCGCAGGTGGTCACACCGTGGGGCACTGTGCGGGCCGCAGCATGGTGACGGTGTGTCGCAGACATGAATTTCGGGTTCGCGTTTCAAAGAATCCCCTGACTGCAATATTATGATTCGCGGGCGTCGCCAAGGGCTGTTGCGCCGCCATCCCCCCGCCCCTCAACTCGGTTGTTACTCCCATGGCGCATCTCGCTCCCCAGGTCATCCTGTCGGACCTGACCAACGGCAACCGCTTCTACCGGCAACACGGCGGCCGCGCGGTGCTGGAGGCGGCCCTGGCGCAGGTGGGCGGGCAGCATGGGTCTGAGTTTGGGCCTGACCACAGCGCGAGTGGCTAGCGTCCGCAACCCCAAGCCAGGCAGCCCAGCTGTGCGCGAAGGCTCGGGCGTGCCTGGGCCTTACAGCTGGCATGGAGATGCCAGTGCCAGTGCCAGTGGCGGGGGGTGGGAATGGGATGTTGCAGCAACCCAAGGCGCGCCTCCTTGGCCTCTGCCACACCGCCGCGTCCCGCTGCATCACGGCAGGTGTGGCCCGACCCCAGCCAGCGGCCGGCGGTGGGCGAGGCGCTGCGGTGGCAGGCGGACGTCAAGGCGGCCCTGGCGGCGCTCTCTCGCCAGCTGGCGGGGACCCGCCTGGCGGGCGCCAGCGGAGGCGGGCCGCCGCGCACGCAGCAGCTGCTGGGCCGCCGGCAGCGGGAGCCGCTGGTGCGTGCGGCCTGGGGCAGTGGCAGGGGTGGCTTGACCCGCTGCGCACCTTTGATTGATGCACACCCAACCCAACCCTGGTCCGCCTCAATTGTCCGTTGGCCCGCTCATGCGTATGCCTCCACGCGCAGGTGTGCCCCGAGCACGTAGCGGGGCCAGCGATCGCCGCGGCGCCGACGCCCTACGGGGCAGGCGCTGTTCTGCCACCGGTGAGGAGCGCGGGCCGGGGACCCACCGCAGCGCCATGGGGGGCGGCTGTCCGCTGGTGCGCTGCTCGCATCCTGTCCACGTCCCCAATGGGGGCTCCTTGCCGAGCGCTCTCCTCTCCTCACACACGCACTGCACCTCGCCCACGGCCTACCCACAGCTGCAGGCGCGGCCGCAGCCCGGCCCTGGGCCCGGGGTGTGCAGCAGGAGCAGCGCTGCAGCTGCCCAAGGCCACCTGACGCCAGCGATGGGCAACGCGCTGCAGTTGGGTGCGGGCCCTGGCTACCGCCGGCCCGCGGAGCAGACTCCCCTGTCGCAGGCCAGGCCGCCCGCCGCGTGGCAAGGTGCGCCTGTCGGCCTCAGCGCGTGAGGCCGGCCCAGGCGTCCTGGACCCGTGGTGTATGGAGCCGGCATGCCGCGGCAGGGTGTTGGCTACCGGGGGCCGCTTCCGTTGGCCTCACGTTGGTCAATTGGCCTCACGTCGCTTCCGTCAGCCTCGTGGCTTTGCTAGATTGCTGGACGGGGCACGTTGCTGAGCGGCACAACGAACATCATGATCGGCCTCTGGTGCGGGCGTGGGTGGATTGCTGGGGCGACCTGCAGGGTATGGCTCTATGGCTGCGCGAGGTGGGCACTGGGTTGCGGCACCCAGATCTTTGATGCCCGCTTACTTCATTATCCGCTGCTGCTGGGCCGGCGGGGAAGACCTGCTGGAGGCCTGGTACCGCACCCCGGAGGGCATGGGCCGGTGGAGGAAATGCGTGTCTCGGGCGGGCATGGTGTGGCCAAGGGTCTACGAGTATATGTGGGCGCTGGGTCGCGGCAAGCGCGTCTTCATCCTGACTGAGCGTCTGGAGTGCTTCTGACCGACATGAGGCAAACACGCGCGCTAGCGACCGGGGTGGTATCTGACGCCACCTCCCATGACGCATCCATCCGCGCTGCGTGTATTGGAGGCGCGGGCTGGGTGAGGAGTTGCCTCTGGCGCGGGCGCAGGTTGCAGCCGCGAGGGCACCGCGCCTGGGCCAGGCCACTGGCCCAGCACGATCGAACGCTGCGCTGCGCTAGCGCGGCCCTGGCCCATTGCGGGGAACCGAGTTTAGCCATAGCGGAGTTGTTGCGTAAGCGGCGGCGCCTGCAGCCGCGCACAGGGCCTTGGCATGGACGCGAGTTGGCGTGTGGCTGCAGGCGCTTCTGCGCGTCGCCGAGCGTGGGTGCTTGAGGGACGGCCGGGAGGTCTGCTACTCAAGTAAGCCCGGACGAACACGTCGATGCGCGGGCACGGCTCTGGCGCATTGCTGGGTGCGCCCTGGCGCCTGCGTGCGTGTGTACCTGGGCGAGGGGCAGGCGCCGGGCCGACCGGTCAACATGCCGGAGTGCAGCACGTTGAACCCATCAAGGGCTGCGGCGGGCCAATGAACCCGTCTGCGCCGCGGCCATGTGTGCTTGTTGATGAGTCAAGTGATGTGTGCGTGTGTCGAGACGTGAAGGGCGCCGTGGCTATCAGCTCCTGCCAGTAGAGCCTGCGCATCGGCCGGCATGCGCCGTGCGCCATTTGCCCGATGCCCGTGCGCGCTTGCGTCGGCGCAACGGCGCACAGTGCACCCCGCCCGCATGCGCAGCCTCTCGCTCCTGGCCATGCCCGGTGGCGGCGTCCGCCTTGCCGCTGCCGCCGCACTCAGCTCGGGAGCGCAGGCGGTGGCGCGGTACGTGCCTTTTCCCTTGAGAACCAGCGTTGAAGTACGTACGTCGCCTAAACTGGCAGCTAGCGAACTATGAGCTACGGAAGTACGGATGTGGCGTCGCGGCGGCGCGGCCCTCCGCAAAAAGCACCTGCAACCATGCATGCACAGACATGGCGTGTGCTCGCTCCGCAACAGCCAAGCAAGGGGAAGCTATGACAGCCAGAGGCGCGCTCGGCCCGGCGCCCCGCCCTGCTGATATTGGATACCGTAACCAATGCGGCGCGAGCTTGCGAATGCCAAGTTCTCCATCTCGCGGTGTGCCGACAGCAACTGGATGGAGGCGACTAGCGGAGGGCGCTGAGAGAGATCGATGCGCGACGACGCCGCCAAGAAGCCGGCCACCGGGCTGCCCAGGGCTAAACTGGGAATGGGTCCGTGCCAAGGGGGTGATTCCCCCTCCCCTCCTGCCGGCCACCGGTGGGACAAGTGCCCGCACAAGGCCGAGCCGCCGCGCGCGGAAGCAGCGGGCGCCGCAGCCCCACCGGCGCAAGCAAGCCTGAACTGCTTTCAATTCCATCAAGACGCCAACCGGTCTAGTCTGAGAGTCCCCGGGCTGCCAGTACTGGCGGTTGTCTAAGGTACCCTTCAATCAATAATACTCACGCTGGTTCTAACTAAATCAAGAAGCCTTAACTACTTAACAATTGACTCCATGTACTCCATACGACCCACCGGCCTGCCAATAGGAAGGCCGGCCCCCAGACAACTCGACAAGCCCCCAGGGCCCAGACCCCGACACAAACCTCTTAACCCCGGCTCCGCTGCCTGCGCCCAGCCGCGGGTAGTAGAAGGACCGCGCCTTCTGCAGCTGTACGTGTGTGCCATCTCTCCCCTGGTCCCAAACTGTGTTCACAGGCTCTGGTCGCTACGCGCCGCTGTCTCCGACACACCTAGCAACGGCCATGCACGGCTTGAGCCTGGATGTTTTGGCCTAGCGCTAGGGTCCGCCATGCCAGGCATGCCAACCAAGGTCCAATGGTGTCCGTCTCACACTCAGGCCATCGCGGCAGCCCTTCCTCGTTCTTCGTGTACGTACATTTATCTTGCGCGCAACGGCGAACCGTCACAATTCGCAGGCTGGAGGCAGATTGTCGGGGTCGACAGGCCACAACGTGAATGGCTGGGGAGCTGGGGTTTGGGGGCAGGCGCAAGTCTATCTGGATTCGGGGTGCGGCGTGGCGTTGTCGAGTCAGAAGGTCCGACGACTGCAGCTCGCATAGTATGTGACCTGACAGCCTGCCAGTATGCATGCAGCTGCCCGGGGCCGCAAGTGCGTGCCGACCGCAGCATTCGCTCATGCGCATGTGAATTCGTGGTGACGCGAACAGTTACACCCTGCACAGAAGCTGGCCGATCCACACTTTGCAGCACTTGCGGTAACGGTATAACGCTGAGCAAGCGACGTCTGCTCGAACTGCTGGCTGGATGTCCCCGCCCTGGGCCGCCGCCGAGCCATGGAAGCTATAAGGAGACTGCATATGGCAAGGGTAATGAAATAGGGTTTCGCGGGTGTCGCCGCCCGCCCTCCACGGGAGAAGGCGGCAGGGCCTAAACTGGCACAAACGCCTTAGACTATAAGTAAAGTTTGTTGGCATCGAGTACATTACGCCCAGGCAATAGTGCGCTACATATCCACAAACACCATTTATTACAGCAGACAAGCTTGACGGACTTACTTGACCCGTAGCCTTACTTGAGTAACTGTGCCGAGGCCCGTCGACACCTCGTGCGTCCACACTCTGTCTTTAAGCGACCCGCTCAATATAAATCCAGCACCATGTCGGGTGCCAAGGTTGCGTCCGTTGGGGGTGCTGTTGACATAACGGAGGTCCGCGCCGCTAAAATGGCGCAGGAGGGCGGCTCACTGGGCCTGAGCGGCAAGAAGTCCAGCAACGGTATCGAGCTTATGGAGGACGAGGCTGAGGAGTAAGTGCGTGAGGCTGCCGTGCGTGGTCCGCCGTGGTCAATTGGTTGCGGCCTTTCCTTTCCCGCGCGCCTGAAGCGAGGCGCGCTCCGCAGTGCGACGCTGTGCAGAGCCCCGCGGCGCAGCTCCTGTCAAGCGTGGTGGCCTCGTCGCTACGTTGAGCAGCAATTTCCTCGTTGTTCGTAATGCGCCGACACCCACATGCGCGCGAGCGGCCCTGCCGTTGACACTTGTCAGATGCATGCCTAATGCTGGACACTGGTTGCCGTGCGTGAAACATGTTCTCGGAGTTTCTTGCATTCCAAGTCATGCACGTTTGACGTGCGTGTACTTCACTTTCGCGGCGGCCCTGCCCTACCAGGTTCACGTGCCAGTACAAGACGCAGGGCCGCGTCACCGACGGCTTCCTGACCAGGTTCTGGAAGAAGCTCATGTACTACTGCTGCTGCAAGTGCGTTCGGGCCGCGGACCGTTCGGGGGGTGCCTCGGCCGGGCGGGTTCAGCCCGCTCGAAAGCCAGCAGGTGCATGTCAGACCTGGCCAGGCCAGCCCCCGCCCCTGAACCCCCGCCCCGCACCCTCTTGCCCATGCATGTTCTCCCCTGCCCACTCCACCCCCTCGCGCGCCAGGTGCTGCTGCGTGCTGTACGTGCCAGGTGCGGCAGGACCTTGCGACGCGGACGCGATTGTACGCCTTCAGGGACTCCACGCGCTACGTACTCCGTAGAGACGGGACGTACCGTGCCGTACCGTGCCGGGGTTGCCGAGCACCGTTGCCCCTTCTGCTACTCAACGTCCCCCCACCCCCGCCCCTATCTTTTCTTATCCCATCCCTCAACCCGCCACGCAGAGCAGTCGTGGTGCGTGCAAGTGCTCGTCACCAACAAGCGCATCATCCTGCGCGAGGTCAACGTCACCAGGGAGCCCGGCCAGAAGAAGTGCTGCTACTACTGCTGCTGCTGCTTCGCGTGCCCATGCACGAGCGAATACGGGTGAGCGGCGACACTCGCGTCACAGGGCAGCATCGGCATTGCCGTTGGCATGCATGGCCGATATGCCACGTGAGCAGATTCATTCTAGCGACTAACACAACGGACTGCGATGCCGTGCAATGCGGTCGCAGGTACGAGGAACAGATTGTCATCGACCGCAAGGACGTCAAGGATTACACCATCAACGTAAGCGCGCACACCGCCAGGTGCACAAGCAAGGGCGGGGGGCAACGGCAGCGCATAGCTGCCGGCGCGCCACCGGCCCCAGGGCTCGCGCTGTGTGCGGCGCTGCATTGCGCCGCCGGGTCCGGCCCCTCAGTCCGGCGGGGTCCAGCCCGGCTCTGCCTGAGGCCGCGCTGCCGCGACACACCCGTTGGGCAGGTCCCCTGGTGCGCAGCGAGCTGCCGGCCCCGCCCCGGCGCGACCTGGCCCGGTGCCGCACCGTGGCCTGTGCGCGACAAGACGGCTCTCCTCTCCCCTGAAAATCACAGCACCTCAACACCAAGACCCACTGCTCACACGAAGCCTTTTAGGGTTTTAGGGTTTTTAGGGTTTTCACACGAGCCCTGCCCTGCCGTCCCCTCCTCGCTCCGTCCACCCCGCAGCTCAAGCACTTCAACACCAAGACCCACTGCTGCAGCTGCCTGTGCAGCGAGGTGGTCAACGAGGGCTTCCACGCCAAGCTGTTCCTGGCCAAGAGCGTGAGTGGGCGGGCGGGGAAAGAAGGGGTTACGGGCCCGGGTTCGTGTGCTCGTTAAGCGCAGCCGGGTGACAGCAGGCAGCAGGCGGCTGGCCGGGTTGCGGTGCCCGCCATGACTAACTGATCCGGGTTGCGGCCACGCAGGGGACTCGTCGCGTCAGTGCACTGTTGTGTGTTCGCCCCTGCTGTTCAACTAACCCTGCGGCTCTGCGGCCCGTAATGTGCGCAGCTGGGTGAGACGCGCGCGGGCTGGGCCACCTGGACCATGGACAAGGACGTCAAGACGTACGCGGTGAGGGCGGCCGCTCGTGCGCTGCATGCATACCTCCTGCACGGACGCAGTGTACACATCGCACCGGCAGTCGTTTCAATAGCACTGGCGGGGCCATGCTCGACTGCCCTGCCTCGCTGCCGCCGCCCCCTTGCCCACACCCGCAGGCCTGCGTCGACATCGCCGGCTTCATGTCGCTGAGCGACGGCTCACAGCTGCGCCAGGTGGGGGCGCGCGCGGCGGCCGCGGGCCGCAGACATGAAGAGACCCGACAAGACCCGGCAAGATCGGCGCAAGGCCCGGCGCAAGGCCCGGCGCAAGGCCCGGCGCAAGGCCCGGCGCAAGCGCATCCCAAGCATCGGCGGCCCCTGCCTCAGCCCAACACACGAGCAACCGCCCCTGCCGTCACCTTCCCGCCCCCGCCTCCCGATGCGCCCCCGGCCGCAGGTGCTGCACGCCGTGACCGCGCAGAATGCGTCCGCCGCCGCGCAGCTGTCGGTGCTGCACCGCGAGGCCGCCAGCACCACGCCCGTGGCTGTGCAGCTGCAGCTGTGAGGCGGAGGCAGAGGGAAGGTGGTGGCGGCGGCGCGGCCGACGACGACGGCGCCGGGAGCCGGGCCAGCCCGCGAGGGCGGGTGTGGCGGCGTTACCAGGCCGGCGCTCGACACGGCGGCGGCGTGAGGCGGAGGTGGCGTGAGGCGGCGGCCCTGGGCGTGCGCGCCGCCGGCTGCCGAAAGTGCCGATTGTTGCGTTGCGCTACAGACGCCCGTGCCGGCGGGTGCCAATATGAGTGTTGAAATCAAAATGATGTTGGGTTCGGTCGGCGCCGACGTGAGCCGACATGAATTGTGGTGCCTAAAGCGAGGCTTGCATAGTTCTTTGTGCGAAGGCCCCCAGCTGTACAGCGGCCGGGGGCCAGACAATGCCTTATGTGCGCCGTCGTGTGGCGCGCCCGCACTTTTACTTCAAGAACCTTTTTACTATAAAACCAGCGTGGAAGTCATTGGAGGGTACGTGCATGTGCATGTGCTGCGAGACAGAGTTGGTCCCATTGCCATCAGGCAATGGGGGTTGTACAGGATATCCAGGGATTCGGCGCGGGTATATGTGTGGCAATGGCGCAGCCCCACCATGCGGCGAGCCGATGCGCCGTGGCGCGTCGTGACGAGCCCTAACGCGGATGCGGCCTTGAGTGAATGACTGTGTGTGAGAGTGTGTGTGTGTGTGCATAGCATGGGGTGCTTGTGGGTGCGCGGCTCGCAAGCCCCACAGCTCCACACGGCTGACCTACCCGCGGCGGCCCTCGACGCCGCGAGCCATGCCATGCCCTCCGTGCATGCTCTATGACGCTACCTACCTATCGTCCTCACGGCGGCGTTTTCACTGTTCTTTGCTAGCAATCCCTTGCTCTTTCCTGCTATCGATCGAGTGTGCTGCTGTCTCGTAGCTGGCGCAGCCGGGGAGCTTCGTCCTGTCAGGACGCCAATCACATGAGCCCCAGCCCATGCTGGGTGCTGCTGGGTGTAAACCCCTTCAATAAACCCACTCTCCTTGCACCAAGCCGCCCATCAAAAAGCCCCAGCCTTCAGCATCATCAGGGCCTCGGCACCGCCCGCCCACGCGCCGCAGCGCTGTCTACGCAGCCAGTCGACAAATGGCCGGATTGCTAGCGCTAAGTAGCTAGCTCGTGATTAGACCAGATGCGTGGTCGGCGTGAAGCCAGGCCATGCGGGCGGCCGGCAGCGCCAGCACATACAGCGCCATGCCGGTCCCTCCCTCCTGACACGCAACAGCGCAAGGCTGCCTCCGCCGCCGCCACCTGCACCCCACCACCACAACCCGGGACCGTCCCCCACACGCCGGCCCCGCCAGCCGCTTGCTCCCACCGCTGCGGGTGGCGGGGCTCGCCCATGCCCCGCACAGCCAGGCGGCGAGGTTGGCCCGATGGCGCCCCGATGGCAGCACACGCTCGTCAGCTGCTCCTCGCGCGTACCTTGATCCCATCTGCGGCGCAGCCAGGCCCCCATGGCGCCTAGCAACAGCGGCATGCAGCCACTAGCCAGCCCCGCCTACGCATCCGCCGCCTCCGCGCCCTCCGCCTTCGCCGCCCGCAGCAGCGCCCCGCGCAGCGCCGCCGCCGGCGGCCCCCGCAGCAGCGCCGCCGCCGCCGCCACCCACGCGCCGCCGCCACCGCCGCCCTTCAGCGGGCCTGCGGCCTCATCAGCCCTCGCGCCCAGCGCCGCCGCGGCCGCGCGCTCCTCGCTGCCCACCGTCCCTCCGCCTGCCGCCACCAGCAGCGCCAGCAGCTCCACGGCCGGCTTCCCCCTCCGTGCAGCCACGCCGACGTCACCGGTGGGCTCTGAGTCCGCGGCCGGCTTCCCTGCTGCACCAGCGCCGCCCGCGTCGTCGTCGTCGTCGGCGGCGGCCTCGGCGGCGGCGCAGCCCTCTCGCAGCGCGGCCTCAGCGGCCCCCACCAGCGCCGCCGCCAGCGGGCCCCCGGGCGGCAGCCGCCCCAGCAGCGGCAGCAGCGGAGCCACGCGGCGCCACAGGGACGGCGGCTGCCGCTGGCCCTGGCCGCCGGGCCGCGGGCGCGGCTGCTGGTCAGGCCCGCAGCGCCCCCCGCCCTGCTGCGGCCGCGGCTCCGGGCCCAGCCCCAGCGCGGCGCTCAGCTGCTGCGCCAGCAGCTGCTGGGGGCGGTCCGCCGCCAGGCCGCGGGCCGTGAGCTGGAGGGCCAGCACCTGGGAGGTTGAAGTGAGGGAAAGGGGGAAGGGAAAG